>VXAB01001208.1:0-122978 GCA_013399175.1 Odontophorus gujanensis
CATTAGTCACGGAACCAGGCCGAACTGGCACACAAACCGTTGACACATATATGTGTGTGTATATATATATATATATATAAAAATATACATACATATATATGATTTATTTATTTATCTATTTTCCTCTGGGATACCATAGATTTTATTAACCAAGGAAAAAAATCTGGAAATTTAATATTTAATTTAAAATTGTGTTTTTTTTCCTCCGGATTTATGTACATACTCTTTCTTCTCTCTGCTCGTTCTCCTTCTCTCATCTTTCTCTCTTCTGACTCTTTCCTTTCTCCCCTCTCTTCTTTTGTCACGTCTCTCCTCCTCTCTTTTTCTTCTTTCTCCTCACATACTATTAAAAAGCTCTGTAACTGAGGTTATTTCATAAAAACTTGATCTCCTGAAAAGCAGCGGAACATGGAAGGATTTTTATGATGAATGCAGTCTTCTGCAAAAGTGTTTAAGATAGACATTAACAACAGTAAATGAGCCTGATGTAAGCTGGTGTATTTACAGAAATCTTGTTTGGTTGGTGATGGTATGGTCATAGTGGATTTCTGAGCTAGCTGTTGTGACTGGTGAAGTGCTATCTCTGTTTCTCACTGGTATCCCTTTTCTCAAGTCCCAAGTAAACCTTGCTTAGCTTTGTCTGGGGCTTCTCTCTTCCTTTTGACTTTTTTAGCCATCTTCTGAAGTTTAGAATGCATGTCAGTGCCTTCCTTTTAACTATACCTGCAGACAGGTAGCATAAACTCAGCTATTATTTCTTCTCCTCAAATGTGCCAAATGCTTAATACTTTTTGGACACATATTCTGCAACTCCTCTGTGCTTCTGTACTACAGCAAGGAGGAGCATATTATAGAAAATAATCTCAGAAAAAGCATGAAAATGCAGCAGCTCCCTGATCCAACTGCAGGTATTCCTAGCAGTAAAGTATTAAAAGCAACTAGTCAGAAAATTGCACATCATTCATTACTTCCCATCTACCCTGCTCTAAGCTGGAAGTGGAAAAAATGCCATTAAATATAAGTATTCTTAAATCAGATTTTTCTGAGACTCATGTAAAACTATATCAGTTCTCCTCTTAAAATTAAAATAGCTTTGCTATGCTCCCAAACCTTTATGAAATGCAGTTACATAAATTCCTTCTGAGAGACCCTTTCACATAAATTCTAAGGATCTTGCATGGGAACATTTCTGACTGTATAATACCATAAAATAATCACCTCCTTGAATTAGTTATTCATCATACATATGAAGCAAGAATTAAACCTGTGAGACCTATATAGTTCAGCACTGAAACTCTGCAGAATGTACTGAAATACTGAGGGACATTCATTTAGATAAGATAGCAATGATATCCAGCATTTCCAAGCAGTTGTGGTGATTTTAAATTATGTGTCAGAAGCATACAATACAAGAAGGAAAACCTGCTTATTTAAAGCTGGTATTTCAAACCTTCCCAAATGACATTAGTGTTATTTAATAGGTCTGAGGAAATACTGTATTTTATATTATGTTTTATGCTATCAAATATTGATGTATATTTTTCAGTGTGATTAAAAATCTTGCCCTTACAATCTCTCTTTTTTTTTTTTCTTCTGTAAATACTGAAATTTACTTTACAAATGGCACAGGAGTGTATGATAGAAATATTTTCCATTTATTATTTTACTGCAGTAGAATGAGGCCTACCATAATCTGAAAAAAATATGCAACTCAGAAATAAATTTCTGCAAATTAAAATTTGCACTGCAAAGAAAAATACTACTATTGTCTGCCATACTTGATTATCTTTGAAAAGTGTGTTTGTCTATACTTCTTATTATTTCAGGTAAGTAGAAAAAACGTTGGGAGGAAAATGGTTAATTTCCTTGGACTCTCTCAAGACATGTTCTTTATTACCATAAGTTATAATCGGATGGCTGAACCAGGAGTAGAAGTTTAGCTTCATTTTATATTAGTTATGAACTGAAGAAATACTCATAGGTGTCTGATGTTCTGTTTCATAAAGCTAATGCCCCAGCTAATATAACATCTGTTATCTCTTTGTTTTAGGTGTAATTTCATTTGTTGCTGAAGATGAAGACCAACAGCAGTCGCAACATAACAGCTTGCTGGTGAAGACAGATGGTGAACAGGCATTTCAGAATTGGTCAACGAAGGCACCACAAAGTGTTGGTGCAGCAAATGCAGGTATTATTGTTATGGATGAGTTAATCCATTTGTGTGAACTTGTATCATTATTTATTTTTAAATGAAATATAACTTTTTATTTATTATTTTTTTTCTATGCCAGACCACAAACCTGTAAAATGTATAATCGTTATGATTACTTTCTAATATAGACTTAAAGTTGGACATGAAATGATTCTTCCCTGCAAAGGCACTGGTTAATCATTTAATTTTTTTCTTCAATACAGAAAATACATCTTTACAATGTCCACATCCTAGGAGCAGCAAGCTTGCATCTGTCCATTAAGTCAACTGGCTGCTTCTAGTCTTTTCACAAATCGTAATCTTCCATCATATTCATTTCTACTAGGTATCTATGACTTTTACATGAGGGGGAAATATTGTCTGGAAATGGCTGAATAGAGATTTAAGATAACAAAGTGTCATGCGTATAACAATATAGCAGTAATTGTGGCTTGAATTTATCCTGAACAGTTTTCCTTTCTACCAGTATTGTTACAGCAGTTTTTGTTACAGCTCATCAGAGTAGAGTGACCAGTAGTTATTTTCAAGTTGCAGTTCATTGTTAAATATAGGATTACTTAATTGCAAGATTCATTCCACTAGTAGAATGACAACAGTTGGCAGGGATATCTTGCATTTGACCAGAGGCATCACATGCTGAGGGAGTGCAAGTGAAAGCTAAGACTGTTCCAGAATAAGAGAAAATGGTAGATTTCCCGTGTAGGGAAAATTAGCATCCAGACTGGAATCTGTAGAAACCAAAACAAATGTGAGGTTGTCTATAGCTGAATAAAGTTAGAAAACAACTTTAATGATAGCATATGTAAGTCAGAAATTTGTTTTGCTGTCACTTGGTAAAAAATATTCCTTTTAAACATGCCAGCAAATAATGTGTCCTTGTTCTACACACCTAAACATACAATATCATCTTCAGGTACTCACACAGATGCATTGTATAAATTAATATGTATATATTTAGCTTTTACTTTTTAAGAAATAGCAGTTTAAGTATGACTGTAGAAGAGGTGGATAATATCTAGAATAATTGTCATATAACTTTTTCATCATTCATTCCAACATTGCTCATTGTACTCTTCCAAAAAACTGAAACTGAGATTTTTTTCACTATTTTTTTGTCCTTCAGATACAGTTAAAAACAAACAAACAAGAAAAAAACAACAACCAAAAAAAAGCAACAAAGAGCACATTTAGTACTTGCACTGGAAACCACTGCTGCAAAAATCTTTTTTTTGTTCTTAAAGTACTCCATCAAAATTTCTGCAGCACAGAGATAGTGACAGGAGCTTGCCCCTTTGCTTACTGCTAGTTTTTTTCAGTTTTGTTCAAAGTGCATTTCTGTCTTTCAAGAGAAGAGCTCTTTCTTTTTTTTTCCTTTTCTNGCAACAAAGAGCACATTTAGTACTTGCACTGGAAACCACTGCTGCAAAAATCTTTTTTTTGTTCTTAAAGTACTCCATCAAAATTTCTGCAGCACAGAGATAGTGACAGGAGCTTGCCCCTTTGCTTACTGCTAGTTTTTTTCAGTTTTGTTCAAAGTGCATTTCTGTCTTTCAAGAGAAGAGCTCTTTCTTTTTTTTTCCTTTTCTCTTTTTGTAATTCATGGGATCCAAAACTAAACTGAGGCCATGTGACTGCTAAGATCAAAAGTAAGATCCAGCTTGCCTTCTGTGTAAGTCTTCTCTTTAGTTATTCTTGTGTAATCAAGTGATGAAATTATAAATAAATGCTGGTCTTTATTAATTTATTTCAGAGCCTGATCCAATGCTGTGACAATTCATTCACTTGTCAAATTTCCTTTTTTCAATTTTTTTCTGTTCTGCAACAGAGTCCATGAAAGGTTCTTAAAGAGAATTGTCCTCAGATTGCTCTTGTGTTGTGCTCTTTGCTTGCTTGGGGAGGATGCTTGTCTGTTTTTACTAAAGCTGCTGAGCTATCACTGAGGAGTTTGATCCAGATGCTCCTCTGAAGAAGAGCTGAGGGTTTTAAGTTACTACAGTAACAAAGATTTGCACTGTAACTGCAAATCCTCCTTTACCTCCTCCAAAACCTCTGTCTCTCCAGCAGTAAGTCTTGATATAGAGCTGGTACTTGAGTGACAGCTTTTATTGTTTCTGGCATTGGTGATGTCTCTCAGAGTTGAGATCTGCAGATGCAGGATGCTTGTGCAACATGGGACTTTTGTCTTTTTTTTTTTTTGTCTGTGCTAAGCGTTATCTTTATCAGAAGACTGTAATTCCTATTGCATTCTTCTTTTAAAATGTTTGTATGTTTGTGCCATTCCAAGTTTTTGAATTTCCTTTTAATTGAAGGACATATAATCAAAAAGATGTACTGCTTGCAAATAGGACTTTTTTTCTTTTCTTTTTTATCATTGCTTAGTGGTTAGGTCAGACTTTAATTTTGGCAAAGCCTGTTTTCATGACCTTTTTAAAGCTAGTTTATCTTTCAAACAAGTTTTCAATGTCTGGTAACATTCTCTAGTCTAAGTCATTGTGTTCCCATTGTCTTCAGAAACAACTGCTTCCAAGCAGGTTCATTGGAAAGATAATAACATTTACATGTGTGATTCTCCCATCCTTTCAAACTTGAAATCAGTCCCTGAGAACAGGAGCAGCACAGTGAGAGTATTCATGTGATCTACCTCCTTACTTTTGATTAAGTAAGCTGTTTTTAGTCAAATCTGCATTCTGTAACTTTGAGGACTGCTAAAAACCTAATGCCTCCTATTTTGTTAACCCAGAAGATCAGAGATCAATGTTTGAGGTATGATAGTAGAGACTGAACCTTCCCACCAATATTCTGTTACATTTTGTTGCTGTGTGACAGATGGCTGAGTAGTGTCTGACATATAAGTGTCTATGAAATAAAGGTGTATCATTGAGTTTCTCTGTGTGGAAAAATGGCACCTATTGACATTCATTGGTGCTTTCTGAATGTTTATGGAGACAAACCAGCATATGTGACCACAGGGGGCAATGGGAGCTGCATTTCAGCAATAATGGCATCATAGTGGTTGTGAAACAGTGGGATGTGTCTAATAGTGCAGATTGTTATGAGTATGGCATGGAGGTGATTGTTCACGGCTGCTGGAAATGCATAACTAAAAGTGGTGACTATGTTGAAATACAGTGTTCTGTAGCTGAAAATTTTCACTATCAAATACTGTTACTGTGCTCTTGGTGCCTGATGTAGTTTCCAGGTAGATAAATAGGAGATGTTACTTTTGCAGCAAATTATGCATATTTTTCACCTCCTTCAGATTAATGACATCAGGTAGAATATTGAAAGAAATAATCCCAGGGTAAACTATGCATATTTGAAAATGTGAATTAGCAACCAGGGTGGCTTTTTAAAATATTTTCTTTTGATATCTTTCTAGCATTTGCCTTTGTGTTTATGCTAGTACACCAAATTGTGGAGGTAGTTTTTCATATGGAAAACATTAAGGATATATATGTATATATATTTTAAATATTTTTATCCTTTTTTCTTTGTCAAAACAGAATGTTCAGTTATTGTTAGCTTTCTCAGTAGGTGTTCTTTGGCAGTACTACAGACTGTGAAGTGTTATGCATTTTCCTGTGCCCTTTTGAAACTCAAAACAGCTTGATTCCACTAATAAACTAACATGTTGTTTTGAAACAATTCTAAAGTAGCATTGCTTCAAGGGCCTATGTCCCACGTGGAATTCTGTGGGGCACGGTATGCATGTAATTAAAAGTCTGTGCAAAGTAAGCATGATAGCCTATTGAAAATTATTAACCAAAGCAATCTGTAATTGCTCACAGTGCAAGGCTGCTTGTGAATTTTAGGTTGCATCAGCCTTCATTTAGCAGGTGTTTTAAAATTGCCACACTACCATAACAACATGTAAGTCAGTTCATTTGTAAAACTGTATATCTGTATATATTTGGATATCATAGCAAGCAGGATTGCATTTGCATATAAACAGATTTAATCTTTTATCTCATTAAAAATGTATTTTGCTTCTTCTGATAGTCCGTAATTGTAATAATCAATTAACCAAAAGGTATATTACTGAAACACACTGTCCTTCTGTCTAGCAGATATCATATGTATAGAGAATTTTGTCTAGTAACAGCCAATTTAATATGAATATTCTGGGAAAAAAAAAAAAAGAAATCCTTTGCGAAAGGAATGGGTGAAGTTGTCATGGTTACCTGGTTAGATGTGCTCTGGTCTTCTCAAGTTCACCTATGATGTGACAGGCATGACTTACACCTTGCTAAAGTGAAACAGCACAGCATAACCACACTGGAATTTCTTCTCCTTTTAATCCACTCTTCAGCAACAGGGCTAACGTGGTAGCTCTGTGTAAAGCCTTTCCCAGTTGTCTATGACAGAATACATTGAGTGATATATAAAATAACCTTTTTTGAAACAAAACAGTAAATAAGCTAGCAACAGAGCAGTAGTTTCTTTGCAACCACTGTCCTTGCTATTAGGTTTGAGTGCTTGAGATGCTCTTTACCTGCATCATAATATTGCCTTTCCTACTTTGTCATACTTACAAACAATTCTAATTTTACCCCATTGCAAGTAATGACTCATAAGTATGCAGACGGAAAACAATCATGAAACAGAGGCACAAATGTGTCTGGGGCAGAAAACAATGAAGTGAGGACAAAGGGAAGGTCCCTACCAGTCTCCCCTATCCATGATTCAATTGTGATGAGCTGTGAAACTATGCAGTGAGCCAGAAAACAAGAAAAAGTCAAATTTTACAACCTAGTTATAGAATTGTAGGGGTTAGGAAGGGACCTCTTGAGATCATCTAGTCCAACACCCTGTCAAAGCATCTCCCTAGCCCTGGTTGCACAGGTAGGCGTCCAGGCGGGCCTTGAACGTCTCCAGAGAAGGAGACTCCACCACCTCTCTGTGCAGCCTGTGCCAGTGCTCCGTCACTGCACTGTGAAGGAGCTCCCACATGCATCTGTGCTGCTGCAAAATAATGGCCCATTTAGAATTCATTATTAATTTATTTATTATTAGAATTGATTATTTATTATATTCTGAATTTATCCCAAGCACTGGATGTTCCTACAGTGTCTTACATTTGGTTATGAGACAGGTTTACATAAGTGATCAGAAAAAGACAACTCTAATGTTTTCACTGAGAAGGCAGTTGATGTTTCTTGACCATTCAGTGATTCATTCGTTTTGGTGTCTGGTGTCTCTTAAAATTTTTACCTTATTTCTTCTGTGTTGCTCTTCACATATTTAAGACTTTTTGAATGTTTAAGGACTATTGTTTCCCACTGCGGCAAAAGACAGATGGCTTTTTCTATATTGTCATCAGAGAGTGAGAGTACGTGTGTGTAAAAATCCTAGTTAGATTTGGATGTGCTTTCACAGCATTATTCATTCCTGTTTATTACATTTGGCACTGATTTTTGAAATATAACTTTTTTGTGAAAGTTTTTTTTTCCTTAAAATGTAATGAACCAGGTAACTTTGCTCTTTTTTTTTTTTCCTGTTTATCTTTTTGTTATATAGCTCATGAGACGTTCCTACAGAAAATTTAGGTATTCAGAAGTCAGTGTTCCCTTCACCATCAAATATATATTTCAGAAAAGAAAAGGTTTCAGAATGAGTATGTTACTGGTGTGTGTTGTTTACAGCAGAGAGTAATAGTATCACTGGTATCTAGAAGGAACAGTTGTCAGAAAGCTCTTAACCATTACAGTCATAGGCTTAAACACACTCAGTTGCTGTATGAGGTTGGCACTGACACAGAGAGAGTTAAACTGAACTCTGAAGCCCTTATGACCTCTTTGAGGAGTATCACACCATAGTTTGGCTTTTAGCATTGCTTGATTTCTGTAAGAAGCTATACATTTCCTCATTTGTAGTTCTCCACCTATAGCTCTTTGCTGTTCACTGTATGCTGATTCAGGGTCTTGTTCTCACTCAGCAGGAATAGTTATTCTGTTGAAAGGCCATATACTATTTATTCATGCTCAAATAAATATTCTAGTTTAAGGAAACAACCTGTCACTAATATGTTGTTTCACCACTTAGGGTGTAATGCATCTCTCATAAAAGACCTTTATATATTCTTCCCAGAGAGCTTTCTGTATTTAAAACCAACAGTATAATCTCTGAAATTCTCCTTCGTTGTCTGGTGCTCTTGGATTACATGCCATTTCCATTATTCTTAGTCAAAATAACAAGGCAGGACTGCCAGGTTTTTTGAACTAAGGAAAATTTGCATATGCTATTTCTTATGGAAGAAAACTGTAAAAGACTTGTTAGCAGCATTGAAAGTGAGGAATTTATATTAATTTCCTCAAAAATGTTATAAATATTTGTAAAAAGCCTTCTTAATATGATTCACTAAATGAGAAATATGATTTTATAAAAGATAGGAGTTTTGTATGTCATTGTTAAGCTATAATTATTCTTGAGTATGCATTTTATTTCATTTGTGAAGTTGACATTTTTTCAGATTTTCAAATGCACTGCATGTGTTAAATCTGCTTGGTATCTTGGAATAGTGATGGTCTAGGATGTGTTAGCTACAAATGGGATTTACATACTGTTTAGTCATTGGGCATTGGTGTACATACGCACTAATGAATAAATGGAGGTAATCAGCTTTGTAAAATTTTAGTGATCTTCATAGAAACAGTAAAAGACATGCTTCTGTAACTAAAGTGACTCCTCTGGAAGAAGTTATATCCTTCTCTAAATGATGTGCTACAGTTTCTCAGCAAAATAGCAAAAAATAATTATTGTGCTAAAAAAAATTGTATATTTTCTTAGACTAGTTGTTAGTTCTTTGGCCAGAAAATTCCAGAAAAATTAACTGGCTCTGGCAATTTTGAGTTGGAAGGTTAAATGTAAGCAAATGTGAAATGGCAACAACAAAACTAAATAAATAAACTTAGACTTTCCTGCTTGCTAACTCTTCTAATAGACCTCATTTGCTTCTAGTATTGCAAAAACTTCAGGCATCGTCTTTTTGATTTGTGAGTCTTGCACTTTGTACATTAGAGGAGATAAAAATGCAAACAATATTGTGAAGTGTCAAATCAGATGAATGACATTGGTTCTAGTAATTGTTCATTTAACATGCTTTAATGAAATCAAAGAAATACATAATTTCAAAAATAATTTGAATGCTGTTAGGGTATGAGAAAAAGATTGCAATAAGGCTGTTTTTCCCATTTTTACTTTCTTCCTGCTTGAAATAGCTATTAAAATGTATTACTGCAGTAGTTAAGTTTCCTGACATGCTCCTGGTTAGGTGTTCAGTCCATACAAAAGCGTAGGGTGCATGTATCAAGAAATGTATTTAATTCTGTGTTTGTCATCTGTATATATCTGCTGGAGATTATGTAACAACATGACAGTAGGTAAATGCATTGCATGATTCTGGGATGTGTCCAGCTAGCAATAACTTTGCTTTTCTGTGAGCCAAGAAAATACTTTCTGTTGTCATTACTTCTGTCTGTTGAATCAGAGATTCACAGGATTGTAGGGGTTCGAAGGGACCTCTAGAGATCACTGTCAAAGCAGATCCCTAGCCCAGGTTGCACAGGTAGACATCCAGGAGGGTCTTGAATGTCTCCAGAGAAGGAGACTCCACCACCTCTCTGTGCAGCCTGTGCCAGTGCTCCGTCACTGCACTGTGAAGAAGTTCCCATGCACATTTGTGTGGAACTTCTATGCTTCAGTTTGTGGCCATTTCCCCTCATCCTATCACCACACACTGCTGAAAGGAGTTCAGCCTCGTCCCTTTGCCTCCCACTCCTTAGATATTTATAGACTTAGATCACATCCCCTCTGAGTCTTTTCTTAATGCTGAACAGACTCAGGTCTGTCAGCCTCTCCTCGTAAGGGAGGTGTTCCACATCCTTTATCATCTTTGTAACCCTCTACTGGACTCCTTTGAAGAGATCCCGGACTTTTTTGTACTGGGGATCCCAGAACTGGACACAGTACTCCAATATCATGTTTCAGTTCACATTCAAAATTTTAATCAATTTGCATTGATTTTCCTCTCAGGTATGATTATTTTAGGTTGATATTTTGAGGTCTGAATTCATGCTTGTTTATCTATATGGAAAGGTACTTTTGCATTCCTTTTCTGATTTACAATAATCTGTATTTATTTTCTTCCACTTAACTTCTGACCTGTGTTTTTACGTGAAGGCTGCGCACATCTGAGTCTCATACTTGTTTCAACTGATTTGCCTAAGTTTCTTTTCCGCTACTTAATACCAGTAAATACAACATTTTTTCTTTATTACTCCATGTATTCTACATCGAGTGGTTTGTAAGTGAGAAGTTGTGGATTGTCTTTTATATGATCTTTGCTTTTCTGTATGCACTGCAATCATTCTAAAATGCTCTGAAATAGGGGAATTACGCATTCAAAAATTAAAATTATTCCAGGAAAAGTCATTTGAATGGAGTTGTACATCCTCAGGTGCCATGTGGAGTCTCAGCCTATGCAATATTTGGAGAAAGGTTTTTAATTAATAAATAAATCTTAGAGATCCAAAATGCATTTCCATGTTCTATGTTCATGTTCACTAGGAAAGTAGCCTTTTTTTTTTTTTTAACCCTTTTCAATTTCCTTTCTTTCCCCCTGTTTAACTACTTTAAAATCCCTGGTTTTTTAGGGATTTACAAAGATTGTTGTTGTTTGGTGGTGTGTTTGTTTCTTTATCTCTTTTTTGTAAATTAGAGTGAATTATACAAATATAATTGGAATTCCTGTTAAAGTGTGTAACTATGCCTATGTTATTTAGGAAGAGTGCTTCAACTTTCAGTGTTTATACTAATTATCATTTATTGTTAGAAAGATTTATAGTTTTGGTTTCACTGAACTCTCAGAGTAATACTGAGAAATTAACAAGAGCAGCATTTATTACTGTTAGTTTATTCTTCCTGTTGTAAAGAAGATAGGAAGATAAAGCTTAGCATCTGATTTTATGACAAATAATATCTGTGAAATTAGTGAAGGATTGGCTATATTTATTGTGGAAGTATGGAAATATAAAATTATTCAATGCAAAGATTAATGGAATTTGACTTTATTTCTTATTTTATTGTAAACATAAATTGTGTTCAGAAATTTACAGTGGTTTTGCTGTAGCATAATGAAAACCTGCCAAATTAATCGCTGTCATGATTCATATAAGTAACCTTTTTTTTTTTTATTGGATGCATAGGGAATTAAACAGCTTTTCTAAAATGGCTAAGGATTTTAGATGCTAAAAAGAGAGAGGCTGAAGAGGTCAGAAAGTTGTACACAATAATATCTTCTTTAGAGAACAGACAGGTGTCATCAAAGAGTAATCTTCATGTGTTTGTGTTTGCATTGCCTTTTCATTTTAACTTAGGAAGCTAGATGAGATGTCGAGTATGTGGCAGAACTTGTAAAGGAAAGTGACTGAAATCATAGTAAATGTGATTAAAAGGTTCCTATCAAGGTGAATGGGTGATATTAAATAAGAAAATATATGGATACTTGTCAGATCTAATCCCTTCTCATATTCCTTGCTGTATCATTAAGGCACACTGCAGCAATACTATATTAGGTTTGATAAAATACTGTTGCTTTTAATTTTGTACTTTTGCTGTGGCACTTGCATTATGGAAAAAAATAATTTTATTGGTAAATACAGAACAAGTGTAATGAATGATGGTCAGAAATTAATTGGTACAGCATGAGTATAATTACTGTAATTTCAGTTTATCATCATTTAAGAAAAAAAAGCATTCATCTGGATTTAACGTGGGTTTTGGAGGAACCTACATAACATCAGCTAAAGCATGATGGAGAACTTAGAAGTGAACCCTGTCAAGAAGGGAGCTCTTTTCTCACTGTAGTCTCTTGTAGGTTTGCATAGTAAAATAAAAGTTAACACACATATAAAGGTTTAGTTAGAAATTCACATATAGTTTAGGTAATGTTGTCAAATTAGTTTCCTAGTTAGTACTCCTATCTGTAAGTTTTGTATTCAAAATATTTTGAAATGGTAGAGTTAAATGGGAAATTTATTGTGCACCTGAGCACTGTTGTTCGACTCTAAATTAAGAAATATATCTTTTAAATTGCTTGACCTTTAAAGTAAAAAGAGAAAACAAAAAACCACCATGTTTTTCTCAAAACTGATCACATCAATATGTATTCCCATTAGCAAATTGCAGTGGAGTAAACCTGTGATGTATGATAATTCCGTGTTAACTACCCTCTTACTTTGTAGTTAAGAAATCTTACGGTATCTTTTAAAACCCAAGATATTTTCTATAATCCAGTTCATTCAATGTCCCTTTTCATTCAAGATGAAAAAGACACTACTTAATGGTAGTTAACATTCGATGTGTACCAATTCGTAAGAGTACTTACTTGCTAATGTGATACAACACTGGCATAAAAGTGGTGTAGTTTTATATTCAGAAAGCTTATTTTGAATGTAAAGTTGAGACAATAATAGAATAGAACTTGAAATTTTGTAACAAAGAACATTTAACAATTTTAGGTGAATTTCACCACAGCATAGAATATCTAGAAATCACAACTGCTGGAGGATTTTAAAAGAAATTCTAGCAGATTTAGCTGCTAAGAGTTGGAACTGAGGGGTTTTCTAAACCCTTACAATTAAATTGTGTCCTATTTGTGAGCATTCTTCTGAGATTTGAAAATACTAATTATGAAGAATGTGTTACTGTTCTGCACACTTTTTTCTTCTGCACCTACTCTGATCCACCTCTCACAGAGAGTTGTATTGTACTGACGTGATTGCATTACATTCAATAATTTGTTTTTGAGTAAAGTAAAAGGAAAAATACTTTAATTATGTAGTATTCCTACACTGTTTCAGTTACGAAGGTTTTTATCAATTACAGAATCCTTCTGATTTCATATTTGAATTTTTCAGGTTTCAGTTCTTAGGTGTTAAATTTTGTCTCCATTATGTCAAGGACCTCTTAGTAGCCAAAATGTATTCTTTCTGGAGGATTTTTATGCATTATGACAGTATCACATATTAAAACAAACAACCCACCCAAAAAACTATGTCTGATTAGGTTTTCTTTCTATGGAACAATAACACTTATTGTATGTGTAAGTGTCTTTATGTTTTGTGTTTATCAATTGGGAACCGTTTTAAGGAACTTTTAAGGACTAGAAATAATCTGAGAGTACAGTTTAACCTACTGTATCAAGGATATACGAACTGTGACTTCTGAGTTGGTTTTTTACTTTCTCAGGTGTGTTAAAAAAAAATCTGTGTGACATAGCTTACTTCAGTTCACCTGGAAACTGATTTCCTAGCATGTCACGTATTCTAACCATGTAAAATTGCACAATGCTGTACTAAACCAGCGATTTAATACTATAATGCTGTGGTGCAGAAAAATAGCAACAATAATAACAAAAAGGGTTGTTTTACTTCGATGTTATTAGTAGCAATTACTTATTGCAGCAATTAGTATTTATCGTTTTTCTACTACATCGAGAGAAGATATGCCTTTGCCTTCTGTACTTTTTCTCATCTCATTCCTACTTAAATGGTTTTGGATGTTTTCTTAATGTGTTCTTAGAGGGTAGTGATGATTATTCTGAACCTTCTGTGTGCATCCAAGGAAGATGAAGGATCCTGTTTTCCACAAGCACCTTTTGCAGATATATATGACAGCATAATAGGAGTGAGTGATGATCTTTTTGTTCATTATCTGAGACTTTATAGGCCAATCCTCAGAGACAGAGTTACAGCACATGACCTTTGGACTTTCCAGTTGTTATTTACGTAAATAGACAAAGATTTTACAAAGTAGTCAATAGAAATAAGGCCAAATATGGGAAGCAAAGAAAAATCAATAGGGCTTTTGAATAAGTCTTAAGAGATTTGTGTCATTTTAAAAGTTGTATGAAGTAAGTCAGTGCAAGGAAGGTTAGTGTAGAACTTGTTTATGTGAATGGGATTAAGAAATTGGCTCCCATATCTATCCAATATGTGGGACTGGTATTGCATCTTTTAGGGACTGT
Source organism: Odontophorus gujanensis (assembly GCA_013399175.1). Lineage (NCBI taxonomy): Eukaryota > Metazoa > Chordata > Aves > Galliformes > Odontophoridae > Odontophorus > Odontophorus gujanensis. The sequence continues at coordinate 14,238 of VXAB01001208.1, forward strand.
CATCCAAGCTCTCCGTGTGTTAGAATAGTGCCAAGAGTTTGAGATGTGAGCTAGAGATTTAGATTGTGAATTGGGAGTATGCTAAGGCATTTGGTGGAATATGTGAGTATGGTAGTTGTCTAGGGAGTTATTACCTGCTGCCTTCTTGCTTCTGGCAAACACATAGGTTACTCCGAAAGTAATGCTTTCTCTATATTTCCATGGGAACTACAGCAGCTACAAAGAGTAAAGCAACACTGTTTGATAAAGCAAATTTTTAGTTACAAAACACTATTTTTCAACATAATCACCACTACTAGACATGCATCTTCTGTGATGAACAAGAGTCTGTCTGCCACACTCATAGAAGTCTGTATCAGTGGAGGTAACCCACTTGCTGTCACCAGTGCTGAAATGCACCACCTACTGCCTCTGAAGTTGTGGGCTGAGATAATAAAATAGAAGATATTATTTTCCTAGCAACCCTCCTATTTCTCTTCAAAGCTTTATTGATATAGTTTGCATGACCTAGGTAATCTGTCCTAGTTCTTCCCTTCCTTTAACATTGTAAACTTTTCCTGATTCTTTTCACGTGTCCTGAAACCCATCACTTGTTATCCTTTCCATCAGGAACACGCAGATTATTTTTAGAAGCAAGAACAAGAATATTATAATCCTCGTCTTTCCTTAATCCCTAATTTCCTATTCGTCTTTCTGAAAAGCATACGTAATTAGCAATGCTTATTTTATGCATTTTAAAATCATATTGACTACTAGATTCTTTCTGCTTTCATAAGTCTTTTCATGACTGCACAATAATTGCATACTTTGTGGACAGTTTTTTCTAATTATTTTTTCTTCTCAAGCATTTTGAATTGTTCTTTTCTCTTTCCTACCATGAAGATGTATACTTTTTTCATTCTTAGACTAGATTATCCTGTCTTCTCTCTTTAGCCTCAGCTTCTTTCTTTGCCAAGTCTTTGAACTATGGCAATTATAATAATCAAATAATATTCTTAAAGCAAATATAATTTATCCTCACATTAGAAGTTAAACAATGCTTTAAAAGCAACTTAGCATTCTAAGAAACTCAAACACTTCATTATATCATTCCTCAATTATATGAAATTTATTCTAATTAGTAAAAGGTTCCAGTTCATCTTGCTTGGTATTTAAGCTACTAAAGCCATTACATAGTAATCTTCCCATAAATTCCCCCTAAATTTCTGTTTATGATGATCTAATTTTAAATTTCATATAAGCTGTAGAAAAATTTAATCTTCTAAACTAAAACTAATAGATTCAGACAGTAAATAATGAAATAGTAATGCAACGACAGTTTTGAGAAAGCCATAAGATAGAGACACCTGATCTGCAGGGCATTCATAAACATGCAGCCTCGCCTATTTTAAAGCTACTTGTGTTCCCAAAATCTGCTCAATTTGTTTTCAGTGGCTCATACATGACAGATTCCTTTTGTAGTATATTGTTTCATCCTCTAAGTGCCCATTTCATCCTACCTCTTCAGTGACAGTTCAGTGGTGTGTAATGCAAGCCTGGAGTTCTTTACAGTGTGTGGACATAAGCTTCTAATAAGGGAAGCAGGGTCAGGAAAGGTTATCGACACTGTGGCCACAGTTTGTAAGTTTTATGATGGTCCTTCAAATTTATTCCTCTAGGATATGTCTCACAAATAAGTGACAACTATTAATAATAATAAATAACAATAGCATTTGTTATTGTTTTTTGAAATCCAAAAATTTTAAATTTTGTTCACTTTCTGTTCACGTCACATTGTCTGCGAAGCATAAAAATCTGAGGGGAGATGGAGACTAATGCCAAATAGATTACTCACATTATCATCTATTGATGAACTTTTGATTATATCAATACTTGTGTCAGAAGTTGTTGGTATCTGCATGATGTAATAGCATATATATCACAGAACCATAGAATATCCCAAGTTGAAAGGGACCCAGAAGAATCATGGAGTCCAACTCCTGGCTCCTCACAGGTCCATCTAAAATTCAAGGGTCTGAGAGAGTTGTCCAAAAGCTCCTCGAACTCTGACAGTGTGGGGCTGTGCCCACAGCCCTGGACAGCCTGTTCCATGCCCAGTGCTCTCTGGTGAAGAACACCCAGCTTCACTCTCCCCTGAGATAGCTCCATGCTGTTCAATATCCTCTGAGCTTACCCTCAATGCCACAATTTCCTAAGGAAATGCTATGCTGTTTGTAGCTGACTGTAAATTTATGTAGATAGCTCTATGCAAATTACATATACATTATTTTATGTATATACTGAAACCTGTAAGGATGCAATTAATGTCTGAGGAATATTAAAATATTATTTCAAGCAATGTTACAAGGAATGCATTAAATGAACATTCATTGCTAGGGTTACTAAAATGTGTTTATTTGCATAAAATAACATTTTAGAGCAAAATTTGTCTTGCCACGTAAAGCAAAAGCATTTTTAAAAGCTATACAGATTGTTTACTTTTACTGAAAAAGTATAGCCCTCAGGTGAAAAAACATAAGCTAAAGAATAAAAGTGTCACCTTTAAATTAATAACTGCCTTGGAAGAAGAAAATACAGATACATTGCCTTTCCAAGGATGAACTATTCCTCACGTAGTAAAAATGGTTATTAGTATTTGCCTTTTTGCATCATTTTGAGGTTCTAGCATAATAGAATTGCAGCATTCTCATAATGTGTTAGTGTTATCTTTCTCCATAAATTAAGTTCACAGTTTGTTCACATGGAAAATACATTTGGGGAGAAATGTCTAGAGTCAGTTAAAATAAGGTTTAATTTATAAATAGTTGTCAGCAGAGGAATGTGTCTGCTGAAACAGGAAGATTGCACTTCTCAGCTGGGGCAATCAGATTTATCTAGAGACACCATTAAAAGAAATACTCAAAATCTTATTGTAAAACATAGTTTGTTACATGTTTTTGGACATATTTGAACTAGTTAGATATTTGGCATAGATGCTGAGGTTTTTGTTAAATAAGTTGGAAGAAAAACATTGTTAACAGAATTAGCTATAAGTATATATTGGTTGAAAACGCATGCTGTCAGGAAAATACTACAGGTCTTCTTTGTATAATTCTTAGATTGCTAGGGCCAGTCAGATTTGAAAAATGAGCAACATAAATAATCATCTAGTCTGTTTGAAACAATTTATTTTTAGAATTCTTTATTCTTCGTCTAGTAAAACAAACTTAATAGACATGAATCATATGTATAGCTGATTAGTTTTCTTGAGCAACAGCTCTTTTCCCTTAGAGATGACTCCAGTGAGGTAATTGCATATGGGCAGAGAGGAGTCAACATTTTGATTTTCCCTATCCTAGCAGTGGAGAGCTCTTCATATCTTGATAATGATTACATATTATAGATTCATAGATACATTTGGTTGGAAAGGACCTACAAGATCATCTACTCCAACCATCCTCCTATCACCATCCCTACCCACTAAACTACTAAATCAAATCCCTTAGCACCTCATCTAAACGCTTCTTGAACAGCGCTAGGGATGGTGCCTCAACCACCTCCCTAGGCAGGCCATTCCAATGCCTGACCACTCTTTCAGAGAAAAAAAATTTCCTCAAATCTAATCTAAATCTTCCCCATTACAATGTTACATATCATAAGGGTATAGGTAAAATGTCTTTGAAAGTTAAATTTCATGCTCTATGAAGTACAATAACATATGATAAGAATAACATTTAGGTTATCCACCTAAAGAGAATTTATATAACTAATAGCCTTGAAAACTTTTTATAGAAGCAAGAAATCAAGCTGTTTTATTCCCTTGCCTGTTATTGCTAAAAAAACATATCTCAAAAGACACATCTAAGAGCATTCTTAATGATACACCTAAAGCTAAACTTGAATTTATTCCTTTCATTGCTATACCAGCTCTGCAAATGTTAGGTGAAAATACTGTGAAAGAACACACATTTAAATTGAAAATATTACTTTAATTCATCCTTTTGCTTAAATAATCATAGTGCCAATATGAGAAGACTGTATAACTGGGATAAAGCATTTGAAATGACATTATTTACAATTTCTCCCTCTCATCAATATCTACCCTTGTAAAACACCCCATGACCTATAATTTTCAGGAGACCAAGGCAAATCTTACTTTATCACCAGTGATGTGCAATCCAGCTGAATGATAGGCAGCTGTATCCTAATCAGGAGAGAAGTATCTTTTCTATTTTTAACCCAGTATATAACTGCTGGTGCTTGGCAGCAAATTTAATGGGTGACATGGCAGGTATAGGATGAAAGGTAATTTTAGAGAAAGGACGAGAAAGGGGAAAAGAGAACAGAAATCTCAGTTTGTGGCTGACAAGACAGTAATGTATTCTAATCGAAGTGAGCAAAGCATCTTGTCAGCAGAAGGAAGGGGATTGCACAACTAGTAACTCTTTGGGAAATGATACAAAGTATAAGATTAAAAGTATATGGCTTTAACAAATATAGGTTTGTTAAGCCAAATTTTATAGCATTTTTGCATTACTGAAAAGTAGGACAAGATTCTTGGCTGACTAGATGTTCAGCTATGGAGGAAAATACAGTGTTTTTTGCATGTCACATAAACCAGAATGAGACTAGAAACCTGTGAAATACCTGTGAAAATTTTAACTTGATCAGTATATTGAAAGCTCAAATTTAATATTCATCTAAATTATAATTTAATGGTTCTGTCTTTTAAATAAATATTTTTCTATTCTCAGAAGTAATTACTAGAGATAAATATTAATCAAAGAAATTGGCTTGCTGCTATGAAGAAGTGAAACAGAAATATGATTTTTTTTCATCAAATCCTGGGTAACTATATGTAATAGAAATTATACAGCTTCCCTGGATCCCAGTTCTTTGATATATGAAAAAACAGGGTAAAAAAACCCTAATAATGGTAATAAAAAAATAAACTGTCTTATAATACTGTTTGAATTTGCAGTAGCTGACATGAAGGATCCTGCTTTGCTCTAACTGTCAGTGTCTGATGCTAGATCATTACTAGCAAGGGCAAAAGCCTACTGATGAAGGCAGAGGCTGAGGGACAAGAACAGTGTACTGTGTCTAATCTGGGTAGACCTCATTGTAGGAGGAAAGGAAAAGGCTTTAAACTGAAAGGAGAAGATTTAGCTTAAATGCTAGGACAAACGTTTTGCTCAGGAGGTGGTAATGTGCTGGCACAGCTGCCCAGAGAAGATGTGGTGCCCCATCCCTGGAGGTGCTCAAGGCCAGGTTGGATGGGGCCCTGGGCAGCCTGAGCTGGTGCAGGGCTGCCCTGTCCATGGCAGGGTTTGGGGTGGATGTGCTTTGAGTTCTCTTCCAGGCCAAACCATTCTGTGATTCGACACTTTGGCCCTGAGAACGGACTTGAAAAGCATTCAGAAAGTCAGTGCAAATTTAGAAATGAATCACAGAATTGTAGAATTGTTGGAAGGGACCTCTAGAGATCATTGAGTCCAACCCCCTGCCAAAGCAGCTTTCTAGACCAGGTTGCACAGGTAGGTTCCCATGCACGTCTGTGTGGAACTTCCTGTGCTTCAGTTTGTGACCATTTTCCCTTGTCTTATCGCCACACACTGCTGAGAAGAGTCCAGCCTCATTCATGAATGAAGTTAAGTAATAAGTGTGAGTGTGTTTGTGTTAGAATTCCTTGGTTTGGGTTAAATTTGTAAGCACATCACATTCTGAAGTGAGACATCTTATGTGAGGGAAAATGCATCATGGAGCATTTCTGAGTTAGAATAAAAAATTTCTGAGGTAGACAAAAGAGGTATCTATTTTAATGCCTGTTTTTAAACATGTGGAAAACGGAAAAGAGGAATAGATTTGATCTTGATCTGTTATTCCTATTCGGCAGTTCTAATGCTTGTAAAATGTTTAAAAGTTTGTACATAAAAAAGATCCACGTGTAAAAGCCAAAGTGTAAAAACAAAACAAAACCCCCAAACACATACAAAAGCAACTCTTACAGTCAACACAATATTCCAAAAAAAGAGGCTGTACAACTGTAGAACAGGGTTCTTTTTAAGGACTTTACATATTTTACCATTCTACCTGCTATTATATTTAAGGTATCCATCTGTACATCTCATTTTTAAAAGGGTAACATCAAGATGTATGGAGAGAGCTGGTTAGGAGCAGCTATTGAATACCTAGCATAATGCAAGTAGATCATTTCATGACAATAAATGTTGTCTTCCAAAACTTCTTGTCAACATAAAATTCCAAAATATTTGACCTGATTTTAACTACCTTGAGGAAGATACCAGACAAGGAATAGAAAGAAAAGAAAAAAAGAATAGCCCATAAACTTCTGCTGTATACATTATCAAAGGACTTATAGCAGACTTATTTTCAGTCATGCAAGTTCTTTGGATTTGAAACAGAAAGAACAACCTACAACTTATGGAACATTCAAAAGCAATTGTTGTGAGATTAATCTGCTTATATAAACCTCTTCAAAGAGCTAATGCTTTTGTGGATTTGATAACTTTTGAAGTGACTTCTGAGTATCTCTGAGGTTAAGAACTAGGTAACATCTTGTAAATTTCCTTGAGAAGAGAAGAATTTCACAGTAAAATTAGGCTGTGATAACTTGAGAATGAGGATACTTGAAATAAATTGGCTTTTGGCTAGCTCATCCAAACAGATTACATGGATTAAGACCTGAGAAGAGACTTGCCTGTAAAGTCACTCTTTGGTATCAGGCTTAAGGTTTACAGAGAACAAAACCCAAAGCTTTTTTGATTTTTTTGACAGTGCAAGTGGTTGGTAGAAGCAACCATACAGCCATGCTTTTACTGAGTGGAAGTTGACAGAACATCAGTTCACACAAGTTGAGTTAGTAATGCTAAACAGTACTTGTATGAGTTTAGTAAAGGCTACACTGCAAACATGCAGTGTTTACTCCTGAAACAAACATGCAGTGTTTACACTGATACTCCTTAAACAGAGAACTGCCAGGTTGTTTTGTTTTTTTTTCTTTCCAGATGTTAAGAAAACTGTTTAAATGAAACATTTCCTTTAGAGAATGAAAGTTAAAAATCTGAATACTATTTTCAAATGCATACAGAATATTCCCTAATGAACACAGTAGCTATTTCCAAGAAGGTAATTCTTGGATTGTGATGTAAGGTTCATTTAATGTCTCTGGAAAAGAAGAAAAAAAAAGAAGACTTGATTTTCTACGTCTGACTAGAACTGAAAGAGAAATGGATATAAACTTTCAATCAGATGAAAATTCAAATGCAAATAGAAACTTTCGAGTTTCTTAGAAAAATAATAATAATAAAAAAGCCTTAGTAGCTAAGAATACTTGAAGTCAAAACTATAAAGAAAGCTACTATACCTAAAAGCTGTGCTTTTATTGTCAGAGTCAGGGATTAGAGTAGTTTTATATAATTTGTGTAAACACAACTTGTGAATTTATATGTAAAAGCGTATAATGTATATAATATGTAAAGAAAAAAAGGTAAGTAGATTATAATGTCTACATTATGATAATTATGAAGTATAGAAAAAATGATTTAGGAAAGCTAGAATTGCAAGGGAAAAGTCTTCTGTGGCTTCATAAATGATCTCTAGATGTCACAGAGGATTGTTGCAAAAAAACAGGTGTGGAAGGATCAGAGCTTTCTTCTCTGAGCTTATAGTCACTCCGTGTCATGGGGTTTGGTGCATTTCATCTTCTGTATGTTTTGACAGAATTTCCCACTGCTCCTTTTTGGACTAGATAATGCAAAGTACTGAAGGGAATCAGATCCTCTGGATTTCTGAATAGTTTATCCTGTGATTAAATGTGGGATTATAGAGGTTGTTTTTATTTTTTTTTTGTTTTGCTTTTTGACCACAGTCTTTTTAATAGAATTTAAGGTTTGAAATGAATCTGATCTTGTAAGATATTACTGATGTTCTGTTGTTTTGATGCATGTATTCAGCACCTTTCAGCAGTCTCTTAAGTGCAATCTTGGTTGTTAACAAAATATTCAAAACTCACGAAAAACTGATAGAAAAATAAATTACAGTATAAATCAATGAATGAATACTTTTGAACATGTATATGAGGATGGATTCCATGTAACTGAAAATTCTGATCTGTTTAAAACAAATAACACACATTTTTTAAATTTATTTTTTATTATCTTTCTATTAATATGATCAATTAGATTTTTTTTAATTTTTTTTTTGAAGGAAAGCAGTTGTGAATCAATGATTTTTAAAACTCTAAAAAAATACGATATTCAAGTAAAATAATCTGCCAAAGTGCTATTTCCTTTCAATTTGTGTATATATTGATTTTGTTACTATTTAGAACCCAGACAAGAAAGGATTAGATAGGGCAGTTGACTGACAGCAATTAAATCAATCCATGAATTTCTTTGTCTCCAAATGAACAATGACTGGTAGTTCTGTTAAAAGTCAAAATTTCTCATTAATTTGAATGCTGCTAGGAGTGATCACCTTGTGAGATGATTTTATGGAATATTTTATTCTTTTGTGCATAGGAGGAACTTCTTCAAATTGCAAAGTGTGGTTTTCCTTAAAGATTAACAGCCTACCTGCAGCACCTGAGAGGAAGATAGATGTGAAATGCAGAGCTCTGGTAAGATTACTCTAAATCTTTAATTTTTTTCTATTCCATTAGGAAGAAAACAATTTTACTATTGCTCTGGCTGCTATTACAGATTTATCAGTTTTATTAGGTTACCACCTGGTTTTTGCATAATAAAGCTCATTCCTACTGTAAGACCTGAGGTAAACTCAGTGATATGACCTCAAGTGGATGTTTGAAAAAAGTGATTACTGTACCATGTTTAAATAATTGTAATCTGCTGTAATCTGCATTTGGTTTTGGATATTACATGAACCTGAGCTCCATAAATACTTCAAGCAGTTTACATATTGACCACAGTGGGGAAAGTCTCTTTTGGTATAGTCCTTCCTTACACATATAAATTTGTTTTGTCATTTGGATTCCATTAATTGTTTGAATGTACTTAATCATATCTGTATTATTAGATAAACATATACTTTCACTCACAGTAAGATAATGAAATTATGGTAGGAATTTTAGAAGAATGTCTGCATAATATTAGATAAATCTTATGTTTTAAAGCACTTAAGTGCATAAAGATAAAATCTCTCTTCATTTTCAGAGCTATTAATTTAGTTAGTCTTTAAATGGATGTTTACTTTATTACCTAGTAGTCTTGCATTTTGCATAAATTGTAGACAGTGAAGAAACACCGACTTGTAGTGAAACTTCTAGCATTTCTCCAGAAGTGATAAAATTAAATGGATAAAATCAGTAGAGGGAGATAGAAAGCCATTTGGATTTTAGCAGTTCTTATTTCAGTCTACATTAGTCAAAGTGAAGATGAGATAATTAAGTGGTATCTTAAGAAATATAATTTCTTAAAAAGTTTTCATGCAACACAGAAAAAAACATAGCTTTCCATGAAGGAAATTTGAAATATCAGGTGAAAATTTTGTTAAATCCTATTAATCTTTTAAAGTGATTCATAGCACAACAACCTCTTATATCAAAATTCAGTGTGCGACAAACTTGGTCGATGGCTGTGCCTGACCATACCAACCACTGAAATGAAATCTTAGTAATGCTGTTAGACAGATCTCATTATTTGTTTCAAGACTCAAGTGAGCTGTCTTACCTATAACCTGCAATTGCTNTATACTATGGTATATGCCTGACCATATACCACTTATACGATGGCTGTGCCTGACCATACCAACCACTGTACCTGACAATACCAACCTCTTACCTATAACCTGCAATTGCTTTTAGAAATTGTTACAGAAAATGTTGAATTGTGAAGCTATGATTCTAAAACACTTACATGAAATAATAGATTTTTCTTTTTTTTTTCTTTATCTATTAACAGAAGAATATTTTGCCAAATGAGAGAATAGCTTCTCCTCTGGAGAAAGCAGAGTAACTCTTGATTTTGGTTCCTGTTCTTCGTGGTTTTTTTGTTCAGTATATGCATGGCAAGCATCTATTAAGTTGGAACTAGTGCTTACCTGCACACCTGGGAACATAAAAATTATTATAAATATTTTCCAGCACAAAAATGTGAATTCTAGCAGCCTAGACCTACGTGTAGCTTCTCGTGAAAGGACTGGCAGGGTGACGTAACCATGTGAGAAGCCCTTAGTTTTCATACTTATAGTCTGCTTCCATTCCTAAGTTTATTACCACTATTAAAGGTGTGCAATGAGACTGATCAGGGAGTGGGATCCTGAACACATAGGGAGGTCTAGTTTAGCAAAGTTGCATTTTGTGGAATAAAGGTACTTTAATTTTCCTACAAGTAGTCTTTGTCTTTTTTTGTGTTCAAATCACTTTGGCTATACCTTCTAAATAATTAGGAATTCAGCTTTGAATTCTTAAAGCACTAACTAATTTCTGTAAACAAGTGTACAACTACACTAAAGAATGATACTTTGGCTTATTTACCTCTAACTGAGATATTTGCACATGATAGTAGTAATAGTTTAATGTACAGAACTGCAAATGGACTTAGAATTGTCGAGAAACTACATTTCTTTTTTCAGTGGTGTATTAGTTATTTCAAATGCAGCTTGCATTTTCTTTGACATTTTTTTTAATTATTTAAGTTGTATAGTCCACAGAAAACCCCAGAATACTGATATTAGTTCTCTAATTAAGAATGTAACTGTTTTGTTATGCTCTGATTAAATAGATGGATTAATCAGTATTCCTGACTTAAGCCTCATAGGCAGCAAAGCCCCACACAGTTACTTGCTCAGTTTCTTGCTTCAGCAGGATTGGGAAAAGGTTAGGAAATGAAGGCGTTAAAACTAGTCCTATTCTGGGGTTATTCACGTTTTTCTCACCCAACACCAGATATGATATTCCTTTCTGATGGACGTATATGTAGAAGTTTGGAATAACGCTTGGGTGACTGTAGAGGTAGAAACCATCTGTTCTGTTTTAATTACATAACTTTTTTACAGAGGCACCACAGTAAGAGATTGTACAAAAGACAGGTTCATTTTCTAAAGATCACGCAGCTTCCCTAGTTCTCTTACTTCTTCGGTTCATTCACTTGAAGTGAATCTGCTTGAAAGGAGGCATCTGTGTTAGCCTCTATGTTTGTAGCAATAGCATGTTATTAGAGCATTTCCTGATTATTTCCATTTCCATTTATGTTGCATAGCAATCCTGGAGTGCATGCACTGAAACTCTTTTGGATGAAATGTAACTGGAAAATGAACTTGTCTAATGTTCTCCAACCACTAGTGGGTGCTCAGTTCATTGGATTAAACTAGAACTACTTCAAAGTAAAAAAAAATTCAGCACAACTTGTACTGGTCTACATGTCTACTTTTGTGCCTCACTGAGTGCTAACATAGATACATTTTTGCACCCAGACTTTTGTAAATTTTCCAGCCAAAAGAGGTCCCATCATATTTTTATGAGTTTAAATATCCTGAGAACCGTATTATGTCAGTGGATAAGTATAATGTGGAAAGCTTGATAAAATTCTAAAATTGTTGTAAAACCAGATATAATGCAGATACAACTTACTATTTAAACTATGCTTCATTTTCACTTATTATTTGAAGTAAAGAGCATAGATCAAGAATGCATTTTGTAATTTTGTAACTTGTACGTTTTTAGTTGACATTTTTCTTCAAACATTCAATGAAGACTAAAAACCCATAGATTTTAGATGATTTGACTTACTGAAAAATCAAAGGTATTTCCTGCTGTTTCTGAAATAGAGTAAGGAGTGATTATTTAACAGTGGCAGTATGGACTTATCTCTAGCATTTATGTAATCATCATTCTTAATAGAAAGGAGGGATCAATGTCTGTTATTTTTTGAAGGCTGTCATTCAGTTTTTTATAATGAAAATGCTGTTTGATTTAAATTCCTATAAAGTTATACGAAAAAATACAACCAAAATATTAAAAGAGGAGCCTCAGTCATTCAGACTATTGAGACTGTGTTAGTTTAGTCTCCAGTACTAGTTGCATAAAAGTAACTAAAAGGTCATACTTTTGTTACCCTTTGGACGATGCTTCTACTGAACAAATCCCAGCTAAAGTTACTTGAGAGAAGAGTGGAGTACAGATTATCACTATGCATTTCATGGAAAGCAGTAGTCATTGTGTACTTAGTAATGATGTAAACAGAGAACAGTGAGAAGCTTTTAAATGACAAATTAGAATTTGTTCATTCATACTCCTTTCTCATAATTATTAATTATAAAATACTTCCAAGCATTGTAAGTTGTTTGTACACTTGTTTCTTTAGACCTACATGCAAGGAAAAGAATCAAATTCTAAAAATTTTGCCAAATGAAAATTAAGTATCTTCAGCTATTAATAGCATTGCAACAAATAAAATAGTCTCATTTGGATTACTGAATTTTACTTTAATCTTGACTATGGGTTTCCTAATTGGCCATGGTAGTAAAGAGATTGAATTTAGTCTGATAAATTCAGGTTTGCGGTCTCTTAGAAAATTGAAGTTTAAACATTAGCAGTTCAACATTAACTGATTGTCTTGCAGATGACATTTGGATTTATTCAGACTGCGAGTAGAGGTGAACAAGAAATCAGAAACTTAAGCTTTTGTTTAAAATGCCTAGATAGTTGGCAGTTATTGCTTCAACCACATGTACTCTTCACCAGCTGTGCAATTCATGTAGAAAACTTAGCAGTGTATATTGCTGAATCACTGAGTCAAAAGACCTTCCAACCCACACACGTATTTGAAAAATAGTTCTGGCTTTCTTGAAAGGAAGTATCCAATGTATGAGGTCCAAGTAATATCTGACAATAGAACAAAGCCTGACAGGAATGTTTTCTTGCCTGCACTTGCAAAATTCTTGAGAATTGTTGTTTTCAGTGAAAACAGTGACAATTAGATTTTTGTTCTAGAATATTCTCTATGTGTGTTATGCCAGAAATAATTATAGTGTCAGTCTTTTAAATTGCAAAGGAACTTGTTCCCTTAATGATTATAAATTCTCTCTTTAGACCTACGTAACAAAAGTTACAGTAGACAAAAGATCTAAGACATCTAAATTAATTATCATTTTACTGCTGCTCACTGAGCAACTTGATGCTGATACTGAAGGTGGGGATGTAAATGATCTCATTAGTATCATCATAATAGTGAAAGAATATTAATTACTATCACAGTTGGTTACTAGTTTTAAAAAAATGAAATTCTTCTTATCTCATATTAGCATGGGCTCAGAGTAGGAGCAGATAGAATATTTGCTTCCACGCATGAAACTTTAGTCATTCGTGACAGAGTATGCAATAATCAGTCATCACTGCTATTCTACTGTAGTTTGATTAGATTCTGGTAAATGACTGTAAGTTAGTTTTTTATTGAGTACTCCAGAAAATCTTGGAAGCGCAGCATTATGAGAAATGCTGATCACTTCTTTTTCTTGATTAGCCCTGTGCCTACTCATAACATTTCACTGATATAATCTTAGTCATGTTTGTAGCTTCATGCCATGAGAGAGCTTTCTAACCTCACCACATCAGATTTTCACAGAATCATAGAATTGTTTGAATTAGAAGGGACACTTAAAGGCCGTCTGATCCAACTCCTCTGCAATGTACAAGGACACCTACAGCTACATCGGAGTGCTCAGAGCTCCATCTAACCTGACCTATAGTGTCTCCGGGGATAGGGCATCCTGTACCTCTCTGGGCAACATGTTCCAACCTTATCATAAAAAAACTTCTTCCTTATATCCTGTCTAAACCTCTCCTTCAGTTTAAAACCATTTTCCCTTGTCCTGTTACAACAGCCCCCTTCTTTCTTATAGCCCCTCTTAAGGTACTGACAGGCTGCTCTCAGGTCTTCCTGGAGCCTTCTCTTCTCCAGGTTGAACAGCTCCAGCTCTCTCAGCCTGTCCTTGTAATAGAGGTTTTCCATCCCTTGCATTGTTTTTGTGGCCCTCTGGGTGCACGACAACAGGTCCACATCTCTCCTGCACTGAGGACTCAACAATGCAGAGTAGAGGGGCAGCCTCACTTGACATGCTGACCACGTATGATTTTTTTATCTAATTACATTGCAGATGCCCACACAATCATGAATACTGTATAAATCAGAATGATGCATGAAGAAACAAAAATGGTAAACGCGTTAAATGAATCACAGAGGCTATCATTAAACACAGCCATAAATGTATCGACTTAATTTTCAATCCACTATGGTATACCCATGGTAAAAACACAGATTTCCACACCTAAGATGTTAAATGAATTAAAACAATTGGAATAATATCCTAGAAGTAATTCTGTTCTTTCAGTCACTGTTGTCATTATGTGCAGAAATCATCAGAACTCACCAAGTCTTCCAAAGCCTCTTTTAATCAATTGGAATTGTGAATTAACAGTACAAATTATAGAATTTGAAAACCAAACAGTGAGACCAGCAGAAAGTAACTGCAGCTATCTGTTGCAGCATTGTATGGGTAGATACAATTAGCTCAGGAACTCAAGTTTTTGTTTCTGTGTACATCCAAAATCCAGAGACAATACTAACTGTATTATTCTAAGAAATAGACAAATAATTACTTAAATACTTAACCTCTCTGACATTCACTAATATCTCTGTAAGATTTAGTCTATACCTGAGAGAAATGATTGAGGAAGACATACTTCGTTAGTTGTAAACTGATATGTTAGAAGCTATTTGAAAACTGATATTATCCTAAAATTCTGCATCTCCTGGACTTCCCTGGGAGTGTTAGTTACACACGGTGTTCTGAAAATTGATTTTGGGCAAATATCGGTGTCATCAAACACTAGAGTAAGAATTGCATATTACCTTTACATTAGACATAACAGATGCTCTAGAAATGCAGTAGTAACTTATAGATCTCTTGATTTTATTATCTAAGAGCAGTATATTTCTAAATTAGAAACATTGCTCTTTCTAGTGCTTTTATTGAGTGATACTGAATTTAAGTAAGCTATAGAAAGTAGTATTTTGATCTGACAGTATGGATATGTCTTAGTCTGTGCAGTAGACAAGACATTTTGAAGAAAGGAGAAATGCCTCTTTTTTGAGAGATGAAGCCTGAATTTCCTAAAGTGTCAGCCATCCAAAATAGTCCTATTGTACGAGATCTGTAAAAACATCTCTTGATTTGATTCAAACTATTCTTTCCACCACTGGCATTCTAATCTACACCTCATGTGTTACACCTGCACAGAAAACTGTCAGTTGCTGAATCATAATTCACAAAAATGCCGTTGACAAAATAGATATAAATGATTTTCCTTTTAAAATCCTCGGAAGATGAGTTTGGTCCTTTACTACAATAATACATTAGCAAATACCTCCTTCCATATTGGCTGTACTAATGGGAAAAATTAACCTACTGTTATATATTTTTGATACTACTCTCTAATCTTCTTTATCTTTGACAACTTCATACAGTGGCCAGGACAACTAAACTGATCACTGAAAATGCTAATTTTCAGTACATAGGTTGGTGAAAAATAGCTGTAATTGTTAGTTTTTTCATCTCACACCTGTGAATCTGAATGTGGGATCTGCTTGTTGTGTATCAGGAGGATGGACAAGGATTCAGAAGTGGCCTTGGATTTGTGGTGAAAACCATATCAATAGCACAATGATGTTTTAGTTGTTATTGAGCAGTGTTTATACAGAAAGAGGGGCTTTTCCCTTTCTCAAACAGCTTACTGGTGAGTAGGCTGGGGTACTCAAGAAGCTGGGAGTAGATACAACCAGGACAGCTGACTAAAGCTAACTAAAGGGATATTTCATACCATATGAAGCATAGTGAATTGTGGATATAAATATATATATAAATATGTTTGGGAACTGCCTGAGTTATGGTTACTTCACATTTCTTCTGATATGATGGTCTTTTCATGAGAAGGAATACTGCTGGCCATTGGACGGACATTCTGTGATTTAACCTGGTGGTATGCATCCATAATAATAATTTGAAAAAATCCATTCAGCCCTGGAAATATACACTTTATATGCGTTCTGTTGGTACATACATATTCACGCTTATCACCATCCTTACAATAACAGATCACTGAAGCATTTACTGCAATTCCAAACAAATTTCCCAGGAAATTTGAGGAAATTCTTAGAAATTAATTTAACACTGGCAAGTGCAAGTCGCTTTCCATTAAGCTCATTTTACCGATGTAAAATCTCCTTTGAGTATGAGAATAATACTCTTTGTATGTTTGTTTATTTGGTAGCATCTGCTTTTTTTTTTTTTTTTTTTTTTTTTTTTTTTTTTTTTTCTAAAGTAGTAGTTCATGTGTCTTTTCCAGCAGTACTATAAAATTATTATGAACTATAAATTACTATAAAATTATTATGAACCTTTAGCAATAAAATAGATAGATATAGGTTTTTGTTTGCACCAGCAAAAACTATTACTGGAGACTATGGAAATATAGCAGTTTCAAAAGCAACTCGTGAATGTGATGTGAGGGCTGTGTGGACCGAGCTGCTTATGCCCAATTATTGTTCGTCTTAATGATTCTCTATGTAGAAAGTCTGCACATACTTACTTATCAGGCCTTAGTGACTCCTGTATTTTGAAATAACTGCTTCTGCCTGAATGTGAAGTAAAAGTTTCTTTACTGTGAGGGTGAATGAGCATTGGCACAGACTGCACAGAAAGGAGACCCTTCATGAGCAGGGTTGTTGAAATGTGGGCTGTCTGGGAAGACTAGAACTTTTCATTATTTATGTAATTAGAGAGTCTACAACTGGAAGATTGACTGAATTGTGTCTTACTGCAACTCTGCAACTTCTCTTTTTTGGGTTAGCTCAGACGTAACAAAAGCGTAGCCTGTGTTTGCATAAGTGTAAATCATGTTTGAGTATCCTATATTTGTTTGAGTGACATCTTCTGTGTGTAGTGAATCATAATTCATTTTGTGTGGGTTTTAAAATCTATTTTTCTTTAATTTTTTTTTAATTGTGTGCTAATTTTTATTTTTTCTTCCTAGGATACTGTTAGAATTAATATTCCTATCACTAATCCTGCAGATGAAGTTCTTGAGCTGAATGTAGTGCTGGAGAATCAGTCTCTTTCTGGACAAAAAACTCTCACTCTTTTGCCAAAACAATCACATTTTTATCAAGTAAAGTTTTCCCCAGCTGTTGTTGGCACTTCACATGAAAGGTAAGTTACAGAGTTTTGGTGGTCGTGGCTCTTGTACTAATAAGTAAATTGATATAGATATCACTTGGACCCTTGATGTAGACATCACCCTAAAAAAAAAATGAACGTAAGAAAAGAAATTAGAAGTCCTTATAACTTCAAATATATTGTATACCAAACAGCAGCCTTCCTCTGGGAGGAAAGTCTGAACTGACAAGAAATGGAATAACTCCTAGTTATTCTAGTTCAACAGAATTCAGTGAACAATGATTTGGATATTTACTTAATATTAGAATTCTCCTCTGAGACCTTTAGACAAGTTGCTGATTTTGTAATTATATAAGTTCCATAAGGTGATTAACATGGTTCCATTTTACTTATCAGAAGGAACTGAACTGTAACAACACAACTGAAATCAGGCTAAGAACTCTTTTAACAGTCTTCACATAAATCCACTTAGCTTCAGAGTCTTCCATTAATTACAAGTGATGTGCTTTATGAATATGGAAGGGTTTAAAATTAAAAATACTTAATTATGTTGGAAATCCAGAAGAGGCTGGGTAGTGTGATAATTATGAATACAAAGTCAGATGACCTCTTGGTCTTAGTTTCCATTAAACTGATTCAGCAAGTAGCTGAAGAGTGCTTGTTTTCCTGGAATTTGCCTAGTAAAATGTTATCTATTTAAAGGGCTGATTGAAAAACAGTTCCATGATTTCCAATTATATCAACCATTTGGCAGAAATATAGGCATTGCTGGAAGAGAGTAGAGAACCTTTGCAGAGGGAGAGACAGATGACCTATGTTCAGAGTCCTAATGTCCTGAGAGCCAAAATTCATGTGTTTCAAAGTTTTTGTTCAGTTTGATTCTACTGATTTTTCCAAAGACCAGAATAATGTCAGGTATCATTGTACAATGCAGCTTTCAAGCAATACCAATTTATAGAAATGACTACAGTTATCTCTCTAGTTTGTTTTGTTTTGTTTTGTTTTTTGTTTGTTTGTTTTTTCTCCTGGGGTAAGTTGTAGGAATAAAAGTATTCAGAAGGGGCAAATGATATTGGGCACAAGGTTTTCATAACATGGATTATTTCCAGTATTTTTCAAGTGGTATATATGGTATTATTTGGAAACAAAACCACAAAATACCATAAAAGTTTGTTTAAACTGATGAAACTTTGGGCTAGATGTCAAATGATTGTTAGGGTGGGACTAAATGGAAATATGTGCGAAGGTGGCATAAAGCACACAGGTACATATTCAATACAGTTATGCTATTCTGTACTAGCAAGCTTTCTAATAGTTGTAATAGCTCTCAAGTAATATAATTACAACTTGGCAGAGGTTCTTCCACATGCAGCCACACTATGATCTTTTATTTCATATACATGTTCTGTTTCTCTTGCTGTGGTAGAAACTGGGAAGGATGTTACAGAAGTATTTCTGTCAGCTGTAACTTTACAACTGGATAATTCTTTTATAAGCTGGTTTATGCTCGCTTTAAAGTCTCTCCTGGTACAGAAGACAGTCTGGAAATAGACAGTTGTGACAGTTCTCTCTCATTTAGAACAAGAACTGGTCTTTAGTGTGACATGAATTTGCAGTGTATATTTTTAATTTGCTTACATTGCTTTTATTTCATTTTATTATGACTCTTACTCAAAAACAAACAAACAAACAACAATAACAAAAAAAAACAACCCAAAAAACCAATACTCTAAGAAATAGAAAAACAAGTCCGTAGTAGATAAGGAATGCATTAGAATGACAGTCACAGATTCATACTGCTGTATATATCTCACCTAACAGTGAACAACTCTTAGTCATCGCCACGTGATTGTATATAAAAACAGTTTGTTGAATATTCTTTTGAAGTATCTCTCTTTTCTGTGTTTATATAAATGTCTACATGTATTTCTCAGTTTTCATCACTAGATTTGAAAGGGTTTTCTTCTTTAAAATGAATGAATATTATCACTATTTTTTTAGTTCAAAATGGCAAAAAGAAAACACTCTAAAATTAAGATGAAATCAAAGCATGTTTTTGTAAGTTAGAAGTTCAAATGTTTTTGAGTTATACCTTAGCATATTTTTGTTTTTTAAGAAGCTATCAAAGATGAAGAATATTTTTTGTTTCATCAGTAATTGGGAATATAAGTGGTTATTGATAGATGAATTCCTAAGCTGATAAGAAGTATTATGAGAAAACTGAGAGCTGATTAAGGGACTCACAATATTTGAGTTTGTTACTTTTTCCTGTGTTTTTGTCTCTGCATTTTTAATTGTCTGTATAAAGGCTTTGTCACATCAAAATTACATGTCTGTTTTTAGTGTCATATTCCAGTCAGACATGGTTGGAGAGTTTTGGTATGCACTGAAGTTGATTGTAGAGAAACCGTTACCAACTGGTCTACCTGAGATAGCATGTGAGCTTGGAAAGTAAGTACATAGTTCATTTTGCTTAACCTGGTCACCTGTTCGAATAAATCATGAAAGACACATGAAGAGTATAAATGAAAAAGCCACAGGAGTGCTGTGTATATATCATAGTACTTTGCAGATTATTTTTGTATATGGACTCAAAATCACCTGAGTTAGCAAAGACACTAAAGATCATCGAGTCCAGCCATCACTTAACACTACCAGCTCTACTATGAAGCTATATCCCTAAGTACCGTGTCTACACAGCACTTAAATACCTCCAAGTGTGGTGACACAGCCACTTCTCTGGGCAACCTGTTCCAATGCCTAACCAACCTGTCCATGAAGAAATTCTTTCTGACTCCTAATCTTAACTTCCTCTTGCAGAACTTGGGACTCTTTTCTCATGTCCAATCTGTTGTCATTTGAGCTAAGAGACTGCCACCTGCCTCGCTAAAACCTCATTTCAGTAGTTGTAGAGACCAATTATTAACATAGGTGAAATTTTCTTAGCAGAACAGTTTAAATGGCATATTAGTCTGTATATAAACTTCACAAGAAGTATGTGTGTAGAAATTTCTACAGAATATAATCATGGAAATCCATAATACTGAGTCCTGTAGGTTTATGTTCTTTTTATCCTTCTGAACTAATATTCCCAACTGTCTTCCTCTACACTTTTATAATAATTTTGAATTTCTATTAACCTCCATAAAAAAAAGCAAAGTAACGTAGTTTCTGTCTAGCAGATCCTGCAGATGGGCATATTTGGAGATAGACAAATGCAAATATTGAGGAAATTGACCTCTTTGAATAGCACAAATGAAATGAACCTAATTCATAATTTCCATAACAAAATTTCATCTTGCATTTTGATAACATGATTTTCAGCTCTGACTTGCAAGACAAACATCAAAATTTTGGGGATGTGACTTTCAAGAATGCCAGAATTTCTTCCCCCTACTATCTCTAACTAGTAGTGTGTTCTATGGACGCAGTGATCACTTGAGTGTTAAATTCTTACTTCATATTCTTGACTAAATCTATCATTACTGTATGTTGCAGATGGAGAAAAAAAATGTTGAGAGAATAGAAAATGAAATTTTACCTGACTACATTTTTGTGAGTGAATATATAAAACGAATGAAATTAAAAAATGACTGCATGTCATATATTTTGATAAGTTTACTTAATTCACGGATCTTAAATAATTTTTTTAGTATATTGTATGAAGATAATGAATTACAGAAATTTCGACTTCGAGTTAATCCATTGTTTGTATATGACACAAAGACCAGAATTAACTGGCAATGATTTTTTATGTTTTTCTAAGAAAAACTGTAGGACTGTCTGTCTCCTGTTCTGGGTGTACTAGTGTAAAAACCAGAATTTTTCTCTACTACATAGGCTAAAACTGTAGGACTTTGAACTGACCTGTGACCTTTTCATTCTAACAGGCATTCATAATTTTCTTTAGTATGCACTACCTGCGAACTGCATGCACAAGTAGTCTCACCAAGAATGGCAAATTATCATTTACTACTGCAAACAAAATATGCGTTGGAAAGGATTGGATGCATTAAATACAACACTTGTCTGCTTGAAATATCATTTAAAATTCACTGAATTTTACGTTTTATTTTTTCAAAGGATATTTCTTTCAACTTAACAAGTAGATACATGTTGTAAATGCTATACTTGTAAATTAACTCACCTAGATTTGGAAGAACAAAGAAATTCTTGTCCATAGAATCATAGAATGATTTGTGTTAGAAGGGACCTTTAAGATCATCTAGTTCCAACCCCTCTACTGTAGGCAGGGTCACCTTCTTCTAGACCAGGTTGCTCAGAGCCTCATCCAACCTGACCTCGAATAACTCCAGGGTTGGGGCATCCCCAGTCTCTTTGGACAACTTGTTCCAGTGTCTCACCACCCTCGCAATAAAGAATTTCTTCCTAATATCTAGTCTAAATCTACCCTCTTCCAGTTTAAAGCCACTTCCCCTTGTCCTGTCACTACATGCTCTTAGAAAAAGTTCCTCCCTGTAGGTCTTCTTCAGGTACTGGCTGCTATAAGGTCTCATCAGGGCCTTCTCCAGGCTAAGCAACCCCAGCTCTCAACCTGTTCTCATAGGAAGGTACTGCAGCACTCTGATCATTTTAATGGCCCTTCTCTGTGCCCATTCTAAGAGCTCAATGTCTTTCTTGTGTTGGGTGCTCCAGAACTGGATACAGAACTCCAGGTGGGGGGTTGCATAAGAGCAGAGTAGAGGGGCATGCTTTTCTTGATGCAACCCAGCATACAGTTGGCCCTCTGGGCTGCAAGCCCAAAGGGTTGGTTTGGTTATTAACAGCAGCAGTTTCAGTCACATATAAAAGCACACAAGCAGTAGTCATTTAATATATGTTTTTATGTGCGTAATATAAAACAGTAAAACAAAGCTGGCAAGCCTTTTCTTTTTGTTTCCATAATCTGTCATATTCTTCATTTCATATTGTTTCCCGCCTTTTGTTAATTCTTTCTATGCCATCCTCATTTGAGAAATTCATTTCTATGGTATCATCAGCACACTGTTTGCTTTTTGAAGTGCAAAATAGTGAATGATGACATTTCATGATGGCAGTAATGTTACACTCAAATTACTGTGATTTGCTCTACCTGCTGAAAAAATAATGAAGAGTAAACTGAGATCTGATAAGATTATCCAAATAAATTGGCTGCATTAACGTATACTTTATTGATAAAGGCAACACAGGCAGAAGTTAAGTTTTGTAGTACATTTGGTTCAAAATAAACTAGAACTTTCTGTATTGTCTACTTAACAAAGGTATCCATTCTTTTGTTTTGGGCAAGTTTTCTTCTTTGCCATGCTTTTGAAGACACAGACTGTGGATAATAAATATCATAAAGTGCCAGAAACCCTTCTGGTTGATGGAGATTTCTTCTGTTTTAACGGATTTTGATTTTACTACTTTTTCCTCAATACTCAAGGAGCATTATCATGTCCAAATACCCTTCTAAGAATAATGTTTTTTTTTAAATTATTTACTCTCTGTATTTTTTTTTTTTTTAATTTTTGAAATATATATCTGAAAAGATTAAGAACTGCCTTTGAAACATCACTTGGAACTGGATTAGAAGCAAAAGACTGTAACCCTTAATAACAATTTCTAATCATTTTTTGAAGGAGAAAGGAAAAAATCTAGGTTTTATCTTTTAGTCCTTTTTTAGATAGCCTAGTATGGGTTTTGTTTCTATCAGGTTAGATTTATCATGTCCTTCAACATATGGTTGTAAGCAAGTAAACTCTGTGCTTAATCTTTTCCATCTTCATTTATTCATTCTGTTATAGTCTCTAAAGAGGAGTATTTGAAGATGACAGTCAGTTGAATTAAATTATTTAGTGTGTTGTGCAACAACTTATGCTAGAATTAGCATAACCACTGTATTTGGCGTGTGGGATGGCAGAGGTTCTTAAGGTTTTGATTACTTGAAGAACTTCTATGTCAACTAATTGCTTACTATAATTTCAGGTATTGCAACATAGCTTTTTTTTTTTTTTTTGCAAATTAAATATTATGTATAAAAGAGACCAGACAAAAAAGTAAAAGTTAAAGATGATTATGGGGAATAGCAGGTGAATATGAAGTTCTTCTGTAACAGCTTCCTGGCATTTCTGTACTCTGTTGTTGAGCCCTTTTTGATACAGTATTTTGATGGTGTTAGACAGAAACAAATCTTCCGCTCAGCTGCTGAGAATTCATACCTTAAAACTGTCAAGAACCCCACAGGTACCAATGCATCACTGCATATATTGGAAGAAGTCCACCTGCAGACAAAAATCTTGGGGACCTGAAGTTACATTTATAATTCTTGACTGAAATGCCTTCATTTCTGAATGCTGTTTATATATATATATATTTTTCTTTTCCCTTTACTGATTTCTCTATGATTAACTGACTCATTTATTCCGGCAGATAAATGTGTGGAGCAATCTGGCAGTTGACCTGCCACAGCTAGAGGGAATATCCATTAGCTAGATAAATTACTACAAAACCAATATATGTATCTCATTTTTAAACTTTTCTTGTTTACTATTTTCACTGATTCACCTTGAATCTCTTTTCTGCATCCCTTGGTGTTATAGCCAGAATGTGATCTATGGTCATATGTGTTTTTTAAAAAGGCAAATGATATGTTATTTTGTTCAAAATTGTGGTAACTTGGGGAGTCTTGGGTATCTTCTGTTTGTTTATTTCCTTATTAGCAAATGAAGATCCACCTACAAGATAGAATTCCAGCTGATATAAAACATTACCTTAACACAATCAGCTTACTGCAATCATTGTGGACTACCACAAAACTTGTTAAAATATATAACCTACATGTATAATTGATTTATAATGACCTATTCAACAATTGTATGAAATGAAATGGATTTTGATACAGAGCAGAAGAGAGGACAGCAAGTAGCACCTCCGTTCAAATGGAGGTTTATTTATTATGAGATCTCATTGTTGAAAGATGACCAAAAATGATGATTGCCTAATGACATTAAATCAAAAGCCATTGATAGTACTACTAAATTATAAGATTCTCCTGTAAGTCATTGTTGAGATCAAAAGGTGCCATAGGTATCATTATTTGATTACCTTTTTATTTCTGTCCAGTGCATAAGTATGTCTTATTAGTACATTAGACAACGTACTAATAAGACATACTTAAACTGCTTTTCCTTTTTGGACCCATTTTTTTATTGGTGGCTTTGGCATTTTGAATTAACTATTTGATTAAAATGTTTTAGTCCAAAGTTAGATCTATAGAAATTAAAAAAGAATAGTTTTATTACTGTGAAAATTAGAACCAAAGAAGAAATGGGAAGGTACCAGACGCAGTGGGATTAATTTAATTATTCTTCTATCTAGAATTTAGGTATCAAATATAAAGACATCGAATCTGAGATTCTCTTGTAGTCAATGAAAAGTGATTTCACATCTTACTAACTTACATTAGGTTGAGACCAGTTAAGCATGGAGGAAGATAGACAGCCCCTTTAATCAACTAACTTAATTCAAATTCCTGGAAACAGAAGTTGAGCAAGATAAATGCAGCCCTTAAAGATGGCCAAATATTAGAGTGGTTATTGCTACTGTTTTTACTGTTAATAATCATTAGTGAGATTAAGTATATGTCTACACTACTGCTGAAATACTATCGCAATAACGGATAATTCTTATTTTTAAATAAAATTATTTTCAAAAGAGATGATGTTTAATTAATAATAGAATGCAGTGGAATAAGGTCGGTAATTAATACCCATTTTATGCGTGTTTTGTTTTTTTTTCCAGATGGGTTGATCTCTACATACCTCTCTTTAATCCTACACATGAAACTCTGAAACTAGAAATTGCTAACAGCAATCCTAGCAATTTTTCAACTGAGATTGATCCAAAGCATCATGTAAGTAGGCAAAACTAAATAAATAAAGGGCAGCTGAGAAGTAATTCAAGGAAGATTTCTGGTAAAACAGTGCACTGAATTGTTTATCATACCATAGATAGAATGCACAGGATAATCTCAAGAGTTGAAGGTGTTATAGATATGTATTCTACAAATTCTGCTGTTGTTTAAAGATGAAAGCAGATACAAAAAATAAAAAAAAAAAGTGATGTGAATATTTTTTTTCTTTTTTTTTTGCTGCTGTGCTTTGTGGATTTAGGAGGCCTTTAGTGTTGATAGCCAATAATATCCAAAAGAGATATTATAAACAAACTTCCTGAGATTTTAAAAATTAACAGGCTAACAAGGTAAATATTTAGATGAGTAGGTAAAATAAAAGTGTAGGATACAATTTATCTTTGACCTTTAAAGAGTTAACTGAGTGTTGTAGAGAGGGACTGAATTTTCAAATTTTCTTTGAATCTAGCTAGAGTACAAGGTGGTTGGGACCCTGAAGTTTTAACATTCTTTACTGACAATTGGTTACTGCTTAATAGTAATTTTATTTTGTATGTGGTAATGCTATTTAAATCAGAGAATAAATATTATGATGAAATATAATTATATATTTGTTATCCAAGACAGTTTAAGACATCTTTCC
Organism: Odontophorus gujanensis; assembly: GCA_013399175.1. Taxonomy (NCBI): domain Eukaryota; kingdom Metazoa; phylum Chordata; class Aves; order Galliformes; family Odontophoridae; genus Odontophorus; species Odontophorus gujanensis. Next base: position 39,965 of record VXAB01001208.1, read on the forward strand.
AATTTTATAAAATTATATCAGAAGACGATACCTTTGAAGCAACACAAACCTGTTTTTTCAGTGTGCCCCTCTGCTGAGCAGTATACAGTGTGTTCATGCTGCAAACTACTTATCTCCCAGAAAGAAAATGCATGTGTAGTAATGAATAAACCAAAGGCAAGAAGAAGGTTTTTGAGAGAGCTCTTTGAATATTAAATTTATATCCTTTTGTTTGATGAGGAGATGAGAAAAGTGTAGACAGGTGTGGAAACTCTAGTGCTAGGGAATATAGAGGAACCTCTTGTGAATATTGAGTCTTTATTCAGAAAACAAGAATCCGAAGGAACTTTATGTGGAAGGGAAACAAATGGCAATTAGACCTGCTCTAGACATAAGTATTCAATATATAAAAAAGATGATACATTCAGTAAATACACCAGGTTCATTTGAGGAAACTGATATAAGGGTCACAGGAATCAGAGAGTAATATTTTAATAAGGCGCTAAAATAAAGCTGGGAAGGTAGTAAATTGATTTTTTTAGAAAAAGAAGAGAGCTTTTGGTGTCAAATATAGTAACCTTAAAGATAACAGCTGAAGAGAATCATAATTATTTTACTGCATATGTTTTGCATACATAGTATGTGAAGTACTTATTTTACTGGATCTCTTATGTCGTGGTTATTAACATATTTTCAAATATTATGTCAGTCTTGACATGTGGTATTAATAATCATTTCATCCTTTGACATTGGAAGTAGTGACTAAGAAACATAATGGATGAAAACTATATTAATCATCTAGGAGAATTATACATGTCATATTTAGGTCATTGCCCTAAGAAGTGGAATAGATTTAATTATAGTGACTTTCGGTTCACGAAGATTGCATGTGACCTTGTCCAGGAAATTAAAAAGTAAAGTCTTCAGTATTCAGGTTTCCTAATTTATTACTAGAGATTTACATATCACCAGTAACTGCATTACATTGTGTGGGAAAAGACATTTTCAACGTTAATTGCTTCAATTTTTTTAGTTTTTTACTTTATGATAGAATATTCACTAATTATTATGTAAGGACTGCTCTAAAAGTAAAGCCTCCTATTTTATCACAGAATCACAGAACTGTAGGGGTTGGAAGGGCCGTCTAGAGGTCATTGAGTCCAACCCCCTGCCAAAGCAGCTCCCTAGCCCAGGTTGCACAGGTAGGCATCCAGGCAGGTCTTGAACATCTCCAGAGAAGGAGACTCCCCCCCCTCTCTGTGAAGCCTGTGCCAGTGCTCTGTCACTGCACTGGGAAGAAGTTCCCACACACATTTGTGCGGAACTTCCTATGCATTAGTTTGTGGCCATTTCCCCTCATCCTGTCACCACGCACCACTGAGAAGAGTCCAGTCTCATCCCTTTACCTCTCGCACCTTAGATGCTTATGGACATGGTTCACATCCACCCTGAATCTTCTTCTCTCTAGGCTTAACAGACCCAGGTCTCTCAGCCTTTCCTCGTAAGACAGGTGTTCCATGCCTTTTTTTTTTTTTTCACTGTCCTCTTTCCAGGAGATTCTAGCCATTTTTGTACAGAGGAGCCCAGAACTGGACACAGTACTCCAGGTGAGGCCTCACCAGGGCAGAATAGATGGGGAGGACCACCTCCCTCGACCTGCTGGCCACGCTATTTTTAATGCACCCCAGGATGCAATTAGCTTTCGTGGCCACTAGGGCCAAGTTATCTCACTACATCAGAGGCAGATGGCGGTGGTATGACAGTAAAAGTTGAACTTTCCGACTAATATCTGATTATATTTTGTTGGTGAATGACAGATGGCAGCAGACACAATGGTGTCTGACATAGAAGTGTAGACAAAGCAATGGTGTTGTCACTGAATTCTTCCATGCAGAAAAAATGCCACCCACTGGCATTCATTGATGCTTGCTGAAAGTTGATTGGTAATGAAGGGAGGATGTGAACGGTGATGCAGTGGGTGATGCATTTCAGCAGTAGCACCAGGAATAGTGGGTTCATCTCCAGTGGTATGGATTTTTAGAGCATGGTACGCACGTTCTTGTTCATTGCTGCAAAAATGCATAGCTTATGGTGGTGGCTGTGTTGAAAAACAGTGTTTCATAACTGAGAATTTTGCACTATCAAACACTGTTGATGTACTCTTTGTATCAGTTGTATTTTCCATGGAAATAAATAGGAGGCACTACTTCTGGAGCGGCTCGTGTCATTTATACATTGAAATTTTGAAATGTTCTTTTTGAATTAAGAGTTTTTCTTCTAGATTAAGGATAGTTTTGGACAGTATGCTCTATGCAACTTTCTGATATTCATTTTGTGTATCTGTCATTTTACCATATTTTATTCCGTTTTATTCCATATCCATTATCCGTTCCATTCCGTTCCATATCCGTTTCTTCCCCTGAATTTATTGCGTGGTAGGATTAGGGTAGCCTAGTCTATTCTAGATTCCAAAAGATTACTTGTTCTTATAAACTGTAACCTGCATTTAAGATTTTGGTTCGTATAAATCACTCATAGAATGTCTTTTTACTTTTAGGCCTATTTCTACCTCTTATTGAAACACAACAGTTTCCTATCCTAATTATTGAAGTTTCTGGTTTTTTTTTTTGTTTTTGTTTTTTTTTGTTAAACACTTATGCTTTCATTTAAACAACACCATTCTGAGACTGAACTAATTTGAGGGATCTTCAGATGAAATACATCATAAGAGCAAATTATTAGAGTAATAGTTGAGAGATGAGATTGTCCAATAGATAATGTGTGAAGAGAATTTGTTGAGTCACTTTAGAGTTCTGCTTATTTCAGTACTTTCAGTATTTCATACAGTTCTCCATATTTTTTGTTATGTTATTCATGAGGTAGAACCAAAGTCTGGGCCTTTGTTCAGAGAGTATCTCAAACTGAAATAATCAGTCCCAGAGCTGTGTTAGATGAACCAGGTTCAAAAAAAGTGTAAGAGGAAATTTTCCTAGAGATTGCCTAAAATGTTAACCTAACTTTGACTAATATTTCTGATTTAAACTAATTTATTTCAAGTACTGATTTCATTAATAATACTCTTTTCTGAGATCTGAGTGAATTATGCTCAAGTATTCCTGAACTTTCAGGTTCTTAATGAAGTTTAGAAGAAATGTGAAAGCTTTCAGTCTCTTGACAATTTCATGTAAATTAGAAGCAGGTTCATTAGTTATTTGTAAACTGATAAATATTTGCAAGTAAAGCCTATAACTGATTTATATGGAGCTAGACATCCTGATTATCTTTTCAAAAATTGATAAGATTTATTAATTAACTGTAATGTGTTTGATTTTTATTTTTATTTTTTATTATTATTATTATTATTTTTTTTTGAGTTACACCTGGTTTTTTCTCCCATCTTTTCAGACTTATCCTGTATAGGTTAAAATCTTTATACGTGCTGCCAGGTTATCCAATTATTGTGAGAAATGAACTTCTATAAATTCACACCTCTAACTTCTTTCTGATTATCGGATGTTAGGAGTTTTTAGGGAAACTCTCACTGGGTTGCTGGTTTTTAGGTTTCTTTCCTAATATCTGTCCTCTCTGTCTCTAGTGAAAAGGGATTCATTTCCAGCATTTAAAAGATGAATATTCTCAGTCATAAATATCACTGTATTAGGTATATACAAAAATACATGCAAATAATTTTTACATACATATTTGTTATATTCACACACATTTATTTCTGAGGCTACTTATATGTAAAAAACACTCTTACAAATAGGAACATCTGTATTTGCCAAAAAAGAACATCATTTCACTGTAAGTATTCTGTTTGCTATTCTAACTTTTAATTTACCAAAAACTTTTACATAAAGTACTTTACAGTAATGTCTTTTATCCTCATCAGCTAGGAGACATGATCTTAGCTGAGGAAAGTTAACTTGATAAATGAGGGCTGACAGAGAAAAGTGAAGTCTCATAGTGTCTATGTGCAAACTTATTAGTTCGTTAATAAATAGAGAGTATTGTCTTGTGTGGAGTAGAGAATTTATATTTAAGCAAAATTTCCCTTATTTTCTTCCCTTTCTTGGATTTATAAGAGGAATATTGATTTTGTAGTTGCTCATTTTTTTTCCAGCTCATTTTCTCCATCTGAATAGTTGTATCTGAGATTTTATGAATGGCACTGATACAGTTCCCTTTCACATGTATGTCTTAGACACTTGTTTGTGTAAATGAAGTGAAAGTCCCAGCATTGGTTAACCTCAGCATATTTGGTTGAATGATTGTGTCCAAGTACGAACTTCTTTAAAATATTAGTGGTTTTTTTTTCAGTTCTAATGTTAAATCAATTTATTCTTTAGTTTTCAGTAGAAAGTTCTTTTTTTTTTTAACTTAGCTGTTTATTTGAAATCAAATTACTTCCTTGATACAGTAAAGAATATACTGTGTAATATATATATTAAAAAAAATTAAAAAACACATAAAATGTACAAAATTAAAACTTATTCTTTTTTCAGAGTAGGCAGGCTGCTGGGTCATCGTAATTGCAATGTGCTTGGATTTGCTGTATAATAATAATATGTCAATTAATGCTTATTGAAAATGGAATTCCAATCTGTTTTCATCTGTATGGGAGAGTTATGATTCCAGATAATATACATCTCTTAGTGAAATTACTGTTTAAAAATTACAGTTATAATTTAATCACGTGTTTTCATAATGTGACAACATGTTATTACTGTGCTTTTTCATTTCCTTCAGAATTATCCGGGAGTAGGTACTCATCAGTATTCTTTCTCCATTTGTAATCATACATTTCATAAATAGGGCTGATTGGTTCAGACAACACAGATAGGAGCTAAAAAAATTTCACCTCAATAAAAGAGTTCTGGATACAGAATATGCCCAGGAAATCATTGCAAAATGAACTGTTCATGCTCCTGTTAGGTGATGAGCTTCTAAATGAACCCTGGGCAGATGGAAATGGGTGTTCTGTGGGAAGTGTCTTTCCTTCAGGCCTTTTTACTCTGGGTAGCACAGAAGATTTGCAGAGGTGACAGTCATAGGATTGTGGCAGTTGTTTGCTGATGACAAATGTGCTTTAAATTTATCATCCACCTACTGGACTTATGAGTTTTTATGAATTGTGGGTGATGCGGCAGAACTGAGCTCCCCACATGGGAAGATCAGGTGCTGTGACAGTGGAGCGGGCCCAGTGCAGTGAGCATCATGTGGTCTGTGGGATGCATGAGCTTACAGTTCCAGAAACTCCTGTTATCATGCAGTGTAAATTGTAAAATTAGAATGGCCCAAGACTGCCTCTGAGGTGACATGGTGGTGAAGAAGAGCAACAGAGGCTTCATCAAGGACTTCTGCCCCAGACCAAGAAAGCACACCTCTCCCTCCTGCACCCACCAGGGGGCCCTGGCTTGGCCTGGAAGCTGTGAAAGTGTTCAGGAGTCCTGGAGCCACAGTTGGCCTCGAACTCTATCCCTATAATGACTCCACTTGCTTCTGGGTGCAGTGGGATGGGGCTGCTGGTGGAAGCCCTCATTTTAGTAACTCAAGTTCAGTGCTGGTTGGTGGCCTATTCTCCCAGACGTGACATTTTCTTTCTAAAAGGGCTTTGTAGCACTGGCTATTGGAAGGTGATGTTTTGACCTTTACTAGTTGTAAACTATATTCATTTTATAACCATTCCAATTGACCACCTTTTATGTCTTTTTACGCCCAAACTTTTAAATACATGCATGATTTCAAAAACCCAGGACTTTTTTATTACAATAACATAGGTGTTGTGAATTCAATGGCTGTAGCTGACCATTGTGTCAATGCATCAACATTTTTATTATTCATGAGTCTATTCTTTCTCTTCTTATCTAGTTCATCAAAACATCTATGACCCCACTGTACTCAGCTACTTACTTTTCCATATGCAATTGGGACTCAATTAGTGTACTTGAGAAGAAGAGAAAACTAGAAACTTCATTTTCAATGTTAGTTTAGATTATGGTAAGAGGAAGAGAGGCAAAGCAGTAGTTTATTGAAACCTGACATGAATTTGCCCTATAAGGCAATTTATTTTTGGAGGTCAACATGATAACCTTTTAGCGTCATCAGTATGCTCAGACACTAAAGCCATGTTCGACTGGTATTTGTGAGAGCTGCTGTCCATGACCTTGGAGCAATCAGTAACACCAGCTCTGTGGTTTCTGGGAAATAAATGAACGTGCAGTGACTGCAACTAAGATTGTTTACTGCAGTACACTTACTACTTTAGTAGCCAGTGTATGCTGAAAGTAGCGAATGCATCTGGTAGAACACATTAATTACATAAACGTCAACACTGTCAGTAGAAAGCACAAAAGAGAAACTGACTCAAAGTTTAATTTACTTCTTTCTCACATTTGTACAGCTAATTGTTGCTCCTCATTCCACCACTGAAGTACCTGTGAGATTCTGTCCATCTGCCCTAGGAAGAAGAAATCACAAGGCATCGATAACCTTCAAATGTTCTCAGGTGTGATACTATATTTGCTGCTCACAACACGTGGAATTCAGATTAGATAATATTTTCAACAGTCATGTCAGTAAAGGTTTCAATCTGAAGGTCAAGTTGAAATTTAATTGCTGGATGCATAATGAAGGAGCAAATGCAAAGATGTTCTATTTACAGTTTTAAAATTTGAGGTAATGGACTATGAGCTTGAATTAGTAATGAATACTACTACTGGCTTTCTTGGTAATTAGACAGTTTGCCTGTATTTAGTGCCACAAAAGTGGCATGTCTTAGCATTATAGCCTCTGGAATTGAATTTCTTGATGCGTTTCCAAAACTTCAAATTGTTTTAGTTTGATGTGAACTTTTAAAGGTCATACAACCGACACTTAATCCTTTCAGGTTGGTTGAAAATATTTTTTATTTTGAGCGTCTTAGAAGATTTGATATTTTTTTTCCTCTGTGCATTTTCCTGATTGTTAATGAATAACTACTAAATTAAGAAGCATGAATTGCTAATGTGACCTATTAGGTGACTGAAAATTACATCTGGAAACAAAAAAATGAAAGTTGATAATATGTATATGTCAGTAATTGTCAGAATGTCAGAAAAAGGGAAATGGGAGAAGGGAGATGGGCCTAGAAACAAAACAGTGGCAAAAATCAGAGAAGGAAAGCTAATTTACTGAATAAGATAACCAGAACGCAAAATAACATGATATACAATAAAATTGGAATTGAATGTAATAAACAAATAAAATGAGCAAGAGAGTGATTAATAAACCTAAGGCCTTATGCTAAGCTCTGAAGGCGAGACGGCAGCGAGCACCCGCTGTTGGGTTGATCCCCAAAGGAAAGAGAGTGTCTCAAGACAGGAAAACAGTTTTTATCTTTCCCTCTGAGCGAAAATATGTAAAAATACAAAGTAACGCACAGTCCTCTGGGGAATGTAGTTCTTCTCTTCTGAGACAGGTATATAATTATCGATGATCCATGGAGCAGGAGCATTAACACTTTAATTCCCAATGCACTACATGATGTTATGACGTGGAATACCAATACCAAAAATCGTGAAACCATGACAAGCATTCCTAAGAGAGGTTATTTGTAGGTGCTGTTAGCACAATGCTTATTTTCAAGGTCTCTCCTCTTAAATACTTACTAAGGATAAAAACAAGAAGCCAGCAATTCTCTTGAGAACAGTGTATGTTCAAGACCTGTTCAAGAGCATGAAATGCTATTGTCTTGTCTGATTTGCAATGGTACACAGAATTGTTACCTCTATGTTAAAAAACATTCAAATAGTTCATTTAAACCTTTTCAGGAACAAACTGAGCCTTATCACCTGAATCTTGTCATTCTGTGCATCTCCTTTCAAGTAATCACAAACCTCCATGTGTCTCAGTTCTTCTAGCTGCTTTGTCTTTAATGTTTTCAATATCTAAATTTTAGTCATCTATTTATGCCCAAGTCTTTTGAATTTTGTAAATTTCTCTTCATTTTCATTACTACAGTTCTTAGTAAATTAGTTCTAGACTAATTGTAGTTCGCTAATGGTTATACTGATAACTGACAGTAAATATTTGCACTTATAGCTAGCATTGCCAACAAAGACTTGAAGAACGTTTCTAGTCCGTGTTGGATGCATCAAACAGCTTTTAATCTATGTTGATTTCCCTCTCGATTTCTCTGATTAAATGTATCTGGATGTACACTTCAGCCATCTGAGAGCTGAATAGCTGATTAATCAAAAATCAGTTAATGACAGTACTTATAGGATAAACCTTAACTGATTCCGATTGTGCTTCTTGGCTGCATTGAGGGAGACTGCTCTGTGATGTCACCTGCTTCTTTTGTTCCTAGTTTGAAGGTGCAAGAGAAGCTCTTCACAAAATGAATTTGAGTTTTTTGAGACCACACAACAGAAACATCAGCCTTAACATAACTCATGTCCAGAGATATGATGCATTTATGTCCTATTCTCTAATCACATCAGTAGAATTCAGGTGTAGTGTAAAGAATTTAATAGTAGCAAATAACGTTAGAGTGAAAATAAGCCTAGATCCTGTTTTGTTATTTGCTTAAGTTTCTGGGTTGTTTTTTTCAAACATATTTTTCTTTCCTCATAAATTCTTGCACCGACCAGTCATGATCTTGAGCTCTCTCACACAGTATATGAGTGGAAACAGTTCAGACAAGACAGGTTTATCTTATTTTCTAAACTGACTTATAATTTTTTTTTTGTCTCCTTTAAGCACTCATTTTTGACAAAGCTTCAGAATGTTGTTTAAAGTTGCTCAGCACTTGAAACAAAGGGTTCAAAAATTAACCGTTTATTCATCACAAAATGCAGTTGTATCTACAGCCTTTTATATTTGTAGGCCATGAGCCTGAGCCTTTGGTAACAGGGCTCAAATCTGATCTTTACATTTTAAGCGGAACAAAATAGGAGCACATGCATCCTTGCATTGCACCTCAGTGTAGAATTTCGTTCTGTGAGCAAGGTTAAACACAAATTTACAGTGGGCCTGAAAAATGCTTTTAGATTAGTATCTTTTCACAACTCTCATACTAAGAGTTGTGTAATAATAGGTATGTTATAATTATTTATTTACTTTTGGTTCCCATGACTGCTTTCTTTTTCTTTTTTTTTTTTTTTTTTTTTTTTTTTTTTTTTGTAATCTGGTAAAATATATCGATTTAAGCAAGTGTATGCCCATCAGTAGCTTGACAAAACCAGGCTTTTTCCTCTTTCATTTTTCCTTATTTTTGTTTAAGTACTTCAGACTTGGCTGACTTTTATCAAAAAGCTCGTTTCATTAGGGTTAAAAAACCTTTCTCATTCTTGTATTGAGTGAATCTTTCTAAAATGATAATAAAGGCATAATAGGGGATACCAGATTAAGTGGGATGTTCGATCTGCTTGAGAGCATGAAGGCTTTGTGTAAGTAGATTGGTGGAGAGAGTCCAATTGCATGGTGTTTAACAAGACTAAATTCCTGGTGCTGTATTTGGTTCATAAAAACCCATGCTGTGGTGTAGGCTTGGAGAAGAGTGACTGGAATGTTTCCTACAAGAAAAGACCCTGGAGGGAGCCAGCAATGCACCCAGGTAGCCAAGAAGGCCAACAGTTTAATATAGTTATTAATGTTCTTTCTTATCTTTGAAGTAACATTTCATTGCTGTTCCATCAATGAATTATTTGTCCTCATTCTGTGTCTTCTCAAGAGGACTTCTGACTTAATATCCTTTCAGTTTCTAATATACATGCTTTGACTTGCTCATTTGCAGTCACTCACGTTTTTCCATTCACTAACTGGTAGCTCTGACTAGAATGAAAGTTACATACAAGAAGGAGATGTTTACATCTCCCAAACTTTCATATAAAAAGCTTTCAACGATACTATTGATTTCCACATAGCAATATTTAGAGTACATAATAGCTTCAGCGAAGAAGAATCAAAGTGTTGTACTTCACTCAAAGCAGAAAAGAGATATAGAACAATAGAAGAAATAAAGAGGCAGTTTGCCTTAGTATGCAGTATAGTTCTGACTGGTTAAATAATAAATTATGACACAATTTTCATCCACAGATTAAAGAATGGGTATTTTACCTTTCGGGGACTGGTCTTCCTCCTCAGTTGATGGAACCAACTACCATAAGTGCATGCATTGGCCAGGGATCTTCTGTCACCATCACCTTCAAAAATCCAACTCCTGAAAATGTGTTGGTAGATGTTATGCTAACAGGTACAGTATAGATTTTGGGTTGGGAGAGGAAGGTAAACTCAGAGCACTAAAAGTGAGAGTAAGACAGGATTACATTTGCTTCATTCTATTTCTAGGCAACAAGTATATTGTGTACCATTTGCATCCACCCAGGAAAGCTCTGTGAACTATGTTGCATGAGCTGAGAAATAGCATAAACCTGCAACCTTATGGTGCACTTATGTATACAAGTAGCAGGTTGTTTATTCTGTTCTACACCATAGTATTTAGACCATAGTAGAGTCCTGGGGCATATTTGTCTCTATCTAAGCCAAAAAACAAATACTTCATTTTGGGTCATTACTCAGTTATTTTCCATAATATTGGGAGGGTTTTATTTTGGATAACTATAGAACAAATAAAATCACTCACCATTTGGGAATTTTTGATGGAGGTATGAAATTCTGGACCTTACAACAATTACGAACAAGATTTTTTTCTTCCTGGAATGTTTATACGTATTCAGTGCTTAAATCTGCTGCTCTTACATAAACATGGCTACATTAAGAACACTTGTGAGAGTAATACTTACCTGACAGGAGGTAATTTGTACCAGTATGAACCAGAGATCACGGCTACCGAATACGTGAACTCATTGCAGGTGGTTTATACTAGTTTTTCAGGCTGAATGTAATTGCTGTTGTGTAAACATCACTATACAATTTTTTTTACAAAGATTTTATAGAAGCAGCAAGATGAATATATAATTTATAGCACTGACATTGCCAGTGAAGACTCAACCAGAGTTCAAGTCTATAAAAACTGCCCCTAAGTCTTGGTGGTTAGTTAATATCTAAAACACTTTATTTCAGTTGAAATGGATAATTTAATGTTTTCAGTTAACCAAGTATATCTTAAAGTTTCACGAAAGGAAGTGCAACTGTTTTCTAGAGGACATGCACTTCAAAGAATGAAGAGCCATGAACAAATAAAACATTAAAGTTACAGTGATAATTAGGAGTTGGGTATGTGAGGCAAATGTGTTCCTTTTTGGAATGCAGTCTTATCTGCCTTATCAAAACCAATATCTGTGGCAGTATACAAGGTTGCTTTTGGTACAGGTATATGCACAGTGATATTAAAATAACTGTCTCATATTGTTGATTATTAAGATTTACTTTATTTCCCAGAGAGGGTTTCATGCATCTCATTTCCACGCAAATTAATTCCAAACTTAGATTGAGACTTATAAAATGTACATTGGTTTTGGTATCTAAAAGAGTTTATTCGATAATCTGGATATTATTTAACTGAAAATATTTTAATCTTTGGATTTCTGGATGGAGTCTTGTTATTTTTCTATTATATGAAAAGAAATCCATATTATAACTATACTTATCCTCTCATTTGCAAGTGTATTTTTTAAAACATCCATCTTCAAAGCTCTCTTCTTAGGGAAAATGTTAATTCACTTTTAACTTCTAAATGAGTTTCCCTGAATGAGGGTTGTTTTTGTTTTCCTACTCTTTAGATCAGAAGCAGTCCAGTTGTTATCTCAGTGCATCTACTCGATCTGAGTCACCCAGTAAGGAATCTGCTTTCCACCTTTTGCTCAAAAATACACAAGGTATGTAATTTATCGAGTAATACTTGGAAATTTTGACAAAGTGTGATCTTTTATGGTCCCTCAAATCTAGAGTGTATATAAAATTCATTGTTTTGGTAAGTGCAGCTCTTCCACTTGATATGTTGAATCTGACTTACGTGAAAATAAGAATTAACCCAACGTAACCAAAGTCTGTCTGTCTTAAAAAATTAAAAAAAAAAATCAGTCTCATTCAGTAAAGTTCTTATTATATGTGATACGTTTATTTTTGATGGTTATTTTTCTCTTACTTCTGCAGTGATTTTCTTAGACTTTTGAAAAATGATTTTTTATAAATAATATCTTAACCATCAAAGCATGAATTTTAGATATTTTCAATCACATCTGATCTGAAATAGAATAAGAAGTTAATTGCCTTGAGTGTTGTAATCTTAAAAAAATGTTACAGATTGTATATAATGGGTTTTGATTTATTCAGTTTATCTAGTGTTATGATAAGGCTTGGATTAATGCAGAATTAGAGTATTTTAATTATCACAAGTTATTAATAAAAAGGCTTTTATATTTTACTGAAGTATAGGATGTAGATGTAATTCTACATTTACAGAAAATATTTTTATATTTTTCCTAGTAGTTTTTTTTATAGATTACTTCTCAAGTATGTCTTCTCATCTTAAAGTATACAGATATGGTATTCATCTTAAACCATATATGAAATATGTAATTCTGCTCTGATAGAACTTTACACAATTACATCTTTCGTATCCATTTCTTTCTGTTATGGAGTTGCATGTTAATATAGATATCAGAATAGCCATACCATTTTCTTAAAGAGATTATATCTTACTCAAATTGGCATGAGTTAGACATGAGTTAGAAAAAAAGAAAAGGGGATTACTTATTTTCATTTTTGTTCAAAACTTTGCCAGATAGTGTGGTTTTCCCAACGTTGTACTTGACTATACCTTTGTGTTATAAGGAATGTTGCAAACTCTTTTTGTTTTCTCTCTCTGAAACTTAACTATGTCACAGCATATCTGAGGGATATAGCAAGACGGGTTTAGAATAAGAAGAGGTAAAAATTTACACAAACAGTAGATGAAGTATGATTCAGGTGCAGGCATTAGAAAAACTGCTTTATTGCTGTTCGCTACAGCAAGAAAAGAATACTATGAAAACCTTTTGAAATCAAGTATTTTTCTGACTGGATTTGCCAGAATATGATTACAAGATCATTTTATGTACTACATTTACATTTGTGGAAAAAAACTGTGCTTGCTGCTCAATAATTACTTGTTTTGCTTCACTGCCTATTTTGCCAAATGCAAAGACTGAAGGTAGAAGTTCAGAAATAGTGAAGTAGGCTTAAATTTATGTTCTGTGCACCTTTACACACACACACACACAAAGCCAAAAATACAAGCTGGACTGCTTACGACTCTTCCCCTGTAACTGCATTAGTTTACATAATCCTGATACTGAAGTTATGATCCTGTTTTACATCTGACTTCCATTCTTAGCAGATTACGGCTTAGCATAATTTACTGATGTTCCTGGATGTCAAGTAGTTTGACTATTGTGAATGACTTGTTGAAGCATCAAACAAGAACAGCAAAGGGGACAGTTGTCAGAACCAAGCTTTTTAGATGTCTCTATTCACATCATAATCTTTGTACTGTATATTTAGAAACTTCTGTATTTTAGTGTTATCATTCCACTTGTTGCATTATCATCTCTTTCCTTTTTCAATTTTATTTTTTTTTAATTGAGGTCTCTATGAGAAGCTGTTTCATTTTTGCCTTCTTACATTTATGTAGTGTAAAATAAATGTATTTATTAACTTTCCCAAGCACTAAGGAAGACAGACAAATATATATTTGATAAATGTATACTCAGTAAGGTCAACAAATAACTGCCTCGCAGTAAAATTTGAGATACAAAAATTCTGCGTATGCACTTCAGAAGCTTGCTACTATTATTGTTTCATACTTTACTAGGCAATAATTGTAGAAGGATTTTAGTGTATGTTTTATGATGTGCAGTCTGCTATGATTATGGACAATTTACCTTTTAAACTAATTTCATTTAAGAAAGGTCATAAATTTTGTTCACATCTTCAGACCATTTTCCTGAAAGGTCAGTTTTCAAGACAGTCCTTTTTTTTTCTCTGTATTTATTTGCATCTTTTTTTTCTTTTAGAAATTCTGTATGAGTTTTTGTATTTTTTATTCACTTGTGATTGCTTTCAAAGACTGAAAGACAATGAAATTAACATACTTGATTTTCCTGGTTTTCTTAGTTTGTAGGTTGACTCACTTTTATAATGTTTTCATTATCACAATATGATAGAACTAGAAAATTAGTCTATGATAAATAGTTCTGCATTCTAGCACAATATTTTGAAATGAAGTTGTAAAATATTTTGTTTCTCTTCTGTGTTTTATTTAGACATGCTTTAGTCACTTTTGATAAAATTAAATAATTTTATACTTTGCATCTTACATCACAGGTTGTGTTAGAAAGCAGTCAATATTCATACAACAGAACCTATAGGAAAGGGGCATTGAAGCAGTAAAACAACTATGGAAAAATGAATATACACAACTGTACCTTATTTTTGTCTTCAGAAACAGTTATTAATAAGGAAATTAACCAGAGAAAAAAGAAATATCTTCCCGAATTGCTGAGGCTGTTCTGTTACAAGAGGCTCAGTTAAACTATGTTTACATTAACAAGTAGTGTGAGAATATAGCAGTGGATGTGATGACCATAATGGATGCTTATGATCTGACACCTAGAGTATATGCATTATGTAGGTGTTCTATATGTCTCTTTTTGGTCTGATCTCAAATGTTCTGCAGTTCTGAGTAAATGAAGCACATCTTTTCATCTTCTTGCTAAAAGAATTCAGTTTACCCAGGCACGGAGAGACTTGGTTGCAAATCATAATCAAATAAATGAGAACAGTTGGGAAATTCATTTCAAAAAACACTTTCCTTCTTTTGGATGTTTTAGATTCAATGCTTTTTTTTTTTTTTGTTTTGTGGTAAACACTTTCACAAGGAAACTGAAGGAATTAAAGTTCCTTTGACTTCTTGGAGTATTTGGTCACCAGAATTCCTTTGAATTTCCTTGATCTAACTGCTCTTCTGTTTCACCTATTCGAAACATTCTATTTTCTGATGAGCGTTTGCAACTTTTATTTAGCTTCAATTTTCTTTCTTTTTCTAATCTTTACTTCCTTCTGTGAATTTTCATATTTTGAAACTATCAAGCTTAACTTTCTGCAGTAAAACTGTTCAGTAGATGAACAATTCATGTGCGTATTTCACAAGCTGGGATACATGAATTGTTTGTGGTACACAAGATTCTTTCTGAAAGTGCACAGTATAGTTCTAAATTAAAAGCCATCGCTGCTCATGAGACTGACCTCTAGTGCCTGTGGCGCAGATGCTAGCACGTGGAAAGACAAAATTTGTGTTTATTGAGTTAGATTTTCTTGAATACTTTCTATAAAGTGCAAATAATTTCTTATTATAGATTTATTTGTGAGGAAGATTTTAAGGAGAGAGCAGACTGTTATCCTGGAGTGACCACAGTAACTAATATTGAATTTGAGGACCTTATTTAGGCAAACAATTTGAAAATGATGTAAATTTAGATAAAACAGCTTGAATTGAATCAAAACCACTCTAAAACTTAGAACTGAGGTTGTTGGTTTGAGTTTTCTTCTTGATTGTCTATGTATTTCATGATTGGATAAAATTTGTGCATAGAGATTCTGCAATCAGGATGAGCTCAACTTAAGAATATACAGATTCAGTTTATTTGTTAATACATGTAGTAGATAATCAGGACTAATACATAGTATTAAAATGCTCATTGTTCCCAGTTAGATACATCATATACCTCTGCTGCCTTATTTGACATCAGTTGCCTGGGGAAAGGTCAGCTGCTGTTCTTCCTGGAATCTACTGATCCATGACAGCATTACTGTCTCCTGTTGAGCCCTTCAGCTGTTAGTACCATCTCAGCATTTCTGTATGACTTTTTTGACTTTTCTTATCTTTCAAGACTTAGGCAATTTCTCACGCCTTAATAACTTTTTCAGTAAAATCAATCCAAAATTAAGGACCTGTGCTGTGCCTGATTAGTCTTTACCTCACAGGCAAGTTAACTTCAACACAGAAGATTACACATGCTCATAAAGAAATGACTGTTTATGCTCACCACAATGTAGGAAACTTCTCAGAGCGCATTCATGTCAATGACTTTCTGTCATCTTGGCTATTTTTGCCTATGTATATGACTGTAGACTTGTCTAAACCATGAGCTAGCTTCTTTCTCCGTTCTGATAAGTGCCATTGCAGAACTCAGAAACTTATATAGATGCAGATATGCTTTGTAAAATTTCTAACAAAAGAGAAAGACATAGGACTTCTTCCCACTCCATGTACATGGCAAATTCCTGGTGGCTGAACTACCCTGACTTCTCCCAGTCAGATTAAAACTATGTAAGAGCAGTGATCTATTGTAATAGCTGTTGGAGAAGTAATAGGATCTCCTGGAAAGAGCCTTATTGAAAAGGATAACACTACTGGAACATGATGTGACAACACCAGTGATACAGCCTAAGCCATATATTTTTTGCCAGAGTTATATGCTGCAAAAATCAATGCATTCAAGCTGGTGGCATTCTTGAGTGCAGATTGTCTCTGCTGTCAATATGGGAAACCCTGGAGGCTCCCTAAAGCCTCAGCATATTCAAGACTTTCCTCACATTGAAAAAAAATGATAATCAGGAGCAACACTTTTGTGTCACATTTTAAAGCACTCCTGAAAGCTGACTATGAGAATAAGTAGCTGGGGAATATGCTCAAAAACAGTATATCAGGAAAGGCTAGTTATAAGTTAAAGATAGTTATAGGGTTAATGATTAATATACTTTTCAGCACCAAAATGTTTACTTTGTCTATTAGTACAACAAAACATGAAAGTATTCTGGTACAATGAGACATATAACTTAAAGTTTTTTTCCTAGTTTTCCTGGAGTTTCTTCAGGGCATATATGTTATATACTTCTACAGTCTGTTATATGAATTATTTCTGCCTTTCAGTTTTGCTTTGTTTACAGATTATATGGAGTAGACATATGTTTACTTGTTGGTTTTTTTTTTTTATATCAAATCCAAGCAACTGTTTTAGTGAAACTACTTAAAATGAATAAAGTGAAATGCTATACTATAAACACAATAGAAAGTGTTGGTAGCTGTTGTTCTTTTAAAAACAATCCCTTGAATTCAAAGAATATAACAGTACTATAACTTGGAAATGATTTATCTACTTTAGTGTGCTTTCCTGATGTTGTGAAAGGAGAGAGAGGGAGAAAAATATTCTTCAGGAAAGATAACAGAAATCTATCTTTTATGTAGACTCTTGCAAATTCACATAAGACTTCCCAACTGGATTTATGATGGAAAATAGATTTTAAATCTATAATTACCTCATAGATTTAAGTTAGACCATGCAGTATGTTTCATCAATCTCATAGCTTGTTATTGAGCATCCAGAATACAGCAATTTAAACTGTGTGAATCACCGTCCCAGGAGGCTGTTATTTAACTTCATCTTAGCCTATTTCTCTATTTAAAAATATCCACTGTGTTTTAGAACTTGATAAGGAATTATCTCCATCAATTTCAATAGAACTAGAAAATGAAAAGTTGATTAATTCTACAGCATATTGCTGCTAATCTATTTCTTAACACCTGTGAGTACTGTGTACAATTCTGCGCTCCCAGGTACAAAACAGACAGGGATCTCCTGGAAAGAGTCCAGTAAAGGGCTACAAAGATGATAAAGGACCTAGAGCACCTCTTATGAGGAAAGGCAGAGAGATCTGGGTCTGTTCAGCCTTGAAAAAAGAAGTCTCAGAGGGGATCTGATCCACATCTATAAATATTTAAGGAGTGGACTGTGGGCAGCAAAGGGACAAGGCTGAACTCTTCTTAACAGTGCGTGGCAATAGGACAGGGGGGAAATGGCCACAAACTGATGCATAGGAAGTTCTGCACAAACATGCTTGGGAACTTCTTCACAAGTGCAGGTGACGGAGCACTGGCACAGACTGCACAGAGAGTTGGTAGAATCTCCTTCTCAGTAGGCATTCAAGACAGGGGGTTGGACTCAATGATCCCTAGAGGTCCCTTCCAACCCCTACAATTCTGTGATTCTGCATGATTCTGGGAAGATGGAGTAAGATAAAACTACTGAATTCCTCCCTTTTCTTGATTCTTGCTTCTAATCTCAACCTGTTTAGTTACTAAACCCAGTGAAAACTCCAGAGACACTTTTCTTTCTGTAAGTAGTAATTAAATCTATGTCTAGCCTTAAACGAGCAATTAAATTATCTGCACTAATCTTCTATTGCCAGTCACATATGTACAGTGTGACAATTACCAGCAATTACCAATTGATACTCAAGAAGCAGGCCTAAAGAAAGCTTGATTTTTGTGAGTTTGGTCTTATACTTGTTTTTCTTGTTCTCCACAACATGTCTGTCTCCTTTAAATTGTGCAAGATTCTTCCACATGTATGCTCCATGCCAACTATAATGATCGTTTCCAGCCATCTCCAAACTAGCTAGCAACTTCCTGATAGAGAATAATAAGTTTTCAGTATGCTGTAGCTTTTGCTTCACTTCTGTGTCTTAAGTTGAATTTCTTTATTTATTCAGGTGAGTTTCACAATGCATTGAAGGAGTGTTAGGGACCTATGACTAATTCTGCTGAAAGTGAACTAAAAAAGCAAACAAACAAACCTCTTCTGATAATTAGATTAATTGTGAAGTAGATAGAAAGATAGACCTATAATGTAGATTTTTTTCATAAGGAAGAGACTGGAAACTATTACAGAGTTCTTGAAAACATTACTTCAAAGTCATGTATATTTAAATGAGGACATATGTATAGGAAAGAGGCTGAATCTTTTGTGTAAGAGTTTTGAAAATTGAGGATTATGATAAAATTTGATGTTTTTCAGAAGGTGGTTTTTGGGAATGAAAGAATCAATAAGAGAATCACAGAATTGTAGGGGTTGGAAGGGACCTCTGGAGATCATTGAGTCCACCCCCCTGCCAAAGCAGCTCCCTAACCCAGGTTGCACAGGTAGGTGTCCTGGCAGGTCTTGAACGTCTCCAGAGAAGGAGACTCCACCACCTCTCTGTGCAGCCTGTGCCAGTGCTCCGTCACTGCACTGTGAAGAAATCCCTATACACATTTATGTGGAACATCCTATGCTTCAGTTTGTTGGCTTTAACTTTAATGGTCTTTTTTTTCTTAATTACTATTTTCTGTCCTCAAGAAAAGAGGCAATTTACACTTACTTTTAAAGTAACTATCCAAGGCATAAATGCCAGAAGGCAGTTTTGAAATTGAATTTTCTACACTGAAGTTTTATGCCTTCAGAGTGCTTGATAGCTATAGTGTTGAATTAATGTTCATTTTTTTTCTACACTAAGCTTCTTTTGTAAAATGTTTTCATTGATTTTTTATTGATCGTTTGTTTTGTTTAAGAAGAAATGGCCTTTCAGACTGAAATGAAGAATGGGTCTCTAGTATAAGAAAAAACAAAACAACTAAGTGAAAGTCAAATTCCATAAATAGTATGTATTCAGTAACTAAATCCCAGTTTCTAGCCATAGTGGAAACACAATTCTTCTCAGTACAGTGTCTCAAGCTTCAAATTCAATGAACCATTAATCCTTAAGATTTTTTCTTAATTGGAATTTGATTTAAATGCCCTGCAGGAGCAAGTATACTTCAGCTTCATTTTAAAAGTTTTATTTCACAGCGTTCAAGCTTTTTGTTTGTCTATTTCACTATGTTGTTCTGATCCTTACTCTAAACCTTTTCTTTGCAGCCTGAGTACTATCCCAAATTTTCAGTAGTCCAGGCTTCAGTGGTATGAAGGAGACACTTCCTTCATATATACTTGCACAGTATGAGGAGTCACTGTGTATTGGTATTTGGAAGACAGCTGTCAGACTTTTTGACAAACCCTTGATACTTTGTCTGAGTGATGTATTGAGGAGGCTGCAAATACCAGGCTGTTCCTGGACTCTCATTTGGAATTTAGTGCAATGTAGTGCAGACCTATGTATGTCAATGTATGTCAACACTGAATGTCTTTCTTTTCTTTCTTATTTGTGGAAAAAAAAACCCAAAATCTCACATGTAATTCCATAATTATCCTGTCAAACTCATAATTTTCTTTGGTATGTTTTCCAGAGCTCTAAATTCTTCTCTTTACTTTCTCCATCCATAGTTCCATTTGACAGCCCTTTGATGGATATAGATCACTGTTGCTTTCTGGAAATATTCTTACATTCAACATCAGTTGCTGTTGCATGTAATCTCAATCTGAATTGCAGACAACAAAGAACACAAGAGACAGTTAGTTTTGTTTTCTTTTGGCTTAGTAGTCCTCAAGGTTATTTGTATGAATTGTGTAGGAAAGCTTTCTGAATGTGCCGGACATGCAGACATTTATTTTCTATTTCTTGGTGGAGTCAGCATTGTCTGAGCTTTAGTTTAGGAATATACATCTTAGCTGGATTCATAGCTGTTGCCATGGCAGAAAAAACCACGCTGAATAAAGTGTAAATGTTAAGAGGGTCTATGATGTAGTGAAATATTTAGGATGCTTAATAAAAACAGTGTGAATGACTAACTGTTAGAGATTAGAGTTCAATGAAGTCTGGGACCATGAAGATTTAGTTTTCTTTTCTCATAGAGGTGAATTTGAGTCAGGGTCTTTAGCCACACAGCCGTCAGGCTGAGCAGTTGTTACCCCAGGCAGACTGACAGGTGCTCACACGGAGAACTAACACAGTCAATCGCAGAGTTCAATGCAGAGAGCAGTGCCTTTACCAGCACTCCCAAAAGAACAACTGGCACTCACATAAATGTGGACAGCCTGGTGCATTTCCTGGTATTTCCCTGATTGGCACTGAGCTGTGATGGAGGTACAGACATACATCCTCACTCTCTTGATGCATTAACATCACCCTCAGATCTTTTGAATGATCTGCATATAACCTAAGTTTCTCCAGTACTCAGATCCTTGACTCTTTATCTGGTCATCAGTACAGACTTTGGGTCTGCTCCTACTACCTGACTAGTCGTGCTTGATGTTCACCAGCAGAACGTGCATGTATGTATTTGCTCACTCGGCTCATAAGTCCATGTGTGACTGCTAGTTTCTTGTATACTAACTAGCACAGATTTAAGTCTGACCTGAAAGCATAGTCAGTCTGTAGGTCCTTTATCCAGTCGCTGATCCTTATTGTGAGTCCTCCTGGACACTGATGATCTTGCTGGCTAGTATGGATTGATATAAGGTAGCTGCTAACATCCCACCCCCAACAAAAAGCAGTGCTCCTTCCAGCAACTGGTTTTAAACATACTCTCTACTGTAGCTGGTGCTTGAGCCTCGTCCTCCTTGCTGTCAAGTCCAGCTTGAACTTTGCTACTCACTGACACACAGAGACTTAGAATAGGGAGTGTATTTACACAGAAGATAGTTAGAAATAGGATTTAATAAAAGACAGTGATCAAGCTGAGGCTTAGGCAGCTTTACCGACCAGCACTTGCTTACACATCTGGTGTATTTTATCTCTTTCCTCCTCTATCCTCCCTCATCTGCTTTAGTCTTTCTGTTTTCCCTCCCACATTCACCACTCTTAACTTCCTGTAGTAAGTTTTGTACTCTCCAAATCTTCTCTTTCCCCATTTCCCATCATAATTTCCATATCCCTTTAGGAAATAAACCCAATTAGTTTTCATAGCATCCTAGAGATTTAATTGCATTATCTTTCAGCATAGAACAGTGGCCAAATCATAAAGGGGTTTTGTAACTTGCGCTCTTTCGGGATTTAGCATTGCAGTCACTGAACATATCAAAGGAAATAGAATATCTGCCCTTACTCTCTGCTCCCCATTCAGTACCTGTCCATTAACAACACCCGTCAAGTATCTAGGTTGGCAAAATTGTAACATATTGAAGACGGAATTTTAAACAGGGACAGGTATATTTGTATATATGAAAGCCAGTTTTGCCTCAAGTGCATTCACATAATATATTTAGTTCTTTGGAAGGATATGTGATTAATTGAAAGAATAACTGCTAAGAGTTGCATTCATAAGTCAGACAAATTATTTGTGCTGAGAAAGATGCATTTTGTTTGTGCTGCTCTGAGTGGTGGATGAAGTTGATGTTTCAGTAGCATATTTGAGTACGTTTAATTTCTTGTATCAGAGGCAATCCCTAAATAAGAAAGAACTAAGTTTAAACATACACTTCAGTTGCAGTGGAATTACAGAAAATGTGAATGTATGTGTCAGACATCTATTCTAATTGCTATAATATGACTTGGTGTGGTTTATTTTTGGTGTGTTTAATAATTTTGATGAATAGTTGTGACAATAACTACATGTTCATCTAAAATTATGTATTCCTCCATGTTCACTATATATTATTAAACCTAATCTGAGTCAATATTACTACAGCTCCCATTCTTGACAAATGGTGACTTTAAATTTGTTCACTGTAGGGGAGGAATAATTTAATTAAAATGAACATCATATCCTTAGTACTCTGCTGCTTTAATTCTCTTCTCTAGATATTTTATCATACTATTTCAAAGATCAATAAAGTATTCAAAATATTTTTTATAGGGGAGAAAATAAATTATTCACATTCTCATTAAAAATTGATATCTTCCAGTTACAAGGGGAAATTAGATCCCCTGATTTACTTTTCTGTCATAATACCTGGATGATTAGGCAGGGCCTATTTTGGTTTGATAAAGCCACTGGGATTGTATCTGTCAGCGTCTATTTGCAAAAAGAGTACTTACCACTGCTACCTTTCTGCTCTCCACTTAAGTCTCAGAAAAAACTTAATTTCTTTCCCTTTTACATCTTATGATGTGTATAGGTCCTTATTTTCAGCTTTTACAGCTTTTATGCTAAAACCTTTCCTGTTTTAGATGGAGATCAGGTTAATACTATCATTCATAAACACCTGTAATGATTATCTTGAATCTGATATGAATACTGAGGCTTAATGAATATTATTTCTGTGAAGATTTGCATCTCTGCAAAGGGGGAGGGGAGAAGATAGGAAAAAATACTTGTCATTTCTCAATTTAATTGTAACTCAGTCGTTGCATCTGTTCTAATGTAACACTTGTTCTGCTTATAAATCATAGTACCTAAACTTGCAGAGTGAACTCTGACCTGAAGTATTATACAGAATTTGGATATTCTCAGGAGAAGGCAGAACTAAGATCTACGTTACAATTAGTTACAAAGTGACTGAAACATAACCTTTACTATCACGGGGCATAATATCTCACAAACTTTGAAGCATACAACAGAAAATTCTTCATTGGACATCACTGTTTATGTTAAAAACATACATAAGATGCTTTATTACATTCATAGTCATCTGCTAAGTGGAGGGAAATTGACCTTATTTATTTGCTCAGTAGTCGTATCTCTTGAGATGACAACATATTTAAGGGCTCGTGATAGCAAAGATGTTAATGTGACTGTATTTTTGGGACTCTACTAGACACTACTTTCGTGCTAAGATGTTAAATTTACCTTTCAATGGTTATGTGAAAGGATCTCATATTTCTGCTTTTACTGGTAGTATATTATTTTAGGTTAAAATCTCTGCTTTCATGAATAGTTATAGCTTATAAAAAAAAACAAGAAGGTAATGAATGTGCACACATACTTGAATACTTCATGTTGTTGTGGTACTTGACAACTGTATTTTCAGAAATCTCCACTTTCTTGAGGGAGGGCACTTAATATTGTATTTGTATGTATTAACCCAGAGAAACAGAGGTGTAGATACACTAAAACTTTGCAATACTAAAGCAAATCATAATTTGTGATCACATTATTTACACATTTGTTACAAGAATCGTAGTGCTCAATATTCTTTTATTAAATGAAGTAAAGACAGTAGTCTTGCAATAATGTATTATGTTGAATTGTCAAACCTTCAACTGGTCACTTAATGAGCACTGAAAATTCCTTGTAGATAAAATCTTGTTCTCCATCACAGATTTTAAGTTAAAGCAAAGATTAACAAACCATAAAAATTGATATATATTAATTTCAAGTCCAACTTCCTTTTTTAAAATGAATGCCAAGTACATGAATTAATGTGCTTTGTTGCGATTTGTACTCTGCTGCATATAACTAGTGGAAACCATCAGATTCATCAAATGAATTGTGTGCAGTCCTTTTAGAGGCTTTTTCAGCTCCTTCTTTTCAACCATTAAAAAAACACCTCACTAGAGGTGGTCAGGCACTGGAATGGGCTGCCCAGGGAAGTAAGTGGTGGGGTCAACAACCCTGGAGGTATTTAAAGAATGTTTAGACATTGTGTTGAGGAACATAGTTTAGAGAGAGCTATTGGTGATTCTGTGATTCTATTAAATAGGAAAATAAGAAGTTAATTGTTAAAATGAGCTATTACTCTGTAATAATGACTTGTATGAGTAACACATTCACTTTTCAACATTGCACAAACTAGTAATCCTGTTTTATCAAACACAATGATGAAAGATCACGGTACCCATTATAGTATCAATGTTAATAGGCATTGAGGAAGTTTTGAGTGACCTTTGTCTTGCCAACTTTGCTTTACTCATTCTTCCAGTGCAAGATCACAAAATGTATTACAATAATCCTTTTTTTTTTTCTTTCCTGTTTTGTCTCTTTACCTAACAATGAACTTTTATTACAGTTTAGTTACTTGGATACACAGATTTACCTTAGTCTCCAAACTGTGGATTAAGTGGAAGTTTTTTTCTTTTATTTTGCTACCTTTTATGTGTTATCAGTTAGAGAAATACAGGCTTTTCAAATTTGGTAATTGTTTGCACATGCTGCCTTCTACAGAACTTCATCTTTGCAATATAAAGATGTTTCAGTGATTCAAGACAACAGTGAGAGACTCAGTGATCCCAAGTTACATAGCTGATCATATAAAAATTTGGCGGTCCCTCATTTGAAATCATTTGTTCTTCCTTACTAAAAACACAAATGTTCATAATGAATTTTTTCACTCAACAGGAAAAACAGAGACAGAAGCCAGGTCAATTTTCTTCAGTAGCCTGTTTTTCTCCCTCCTGAATCAAAAGGAAAATAGCTTGCCTGCTATTAAAAACAAACAAACAAACAAAAAAAATAAAAGGAAAGTAGGGCAGTTGTACATACACATGTACAGAATTTATCAATTAATCATCCAAAGCCTTTCTCCTGTGTCTGTACTATTTAGAATCTTCCCAATGCTATCAAACAATTTGTGTTCTTGATACTTTCCAAACCCTTTTAATAGTATTTTCTACTTTTAGTGAAATTTTTCTCTGTTCTCTGGAAGAGTTATTTATTTTTGTTTCCTGCCTTAGCAAGTGTTTCAAATCCATATGATTTCCTGTATGCCAACTTTTAATCACTTTGTCATTTTTTTTCTGGAGAGCTCTAAACAGCAATTCATATAGTTATTGGATTTTTTGAATACTTATTTTAATGTACTCTCAGTAGGGCTATGTTATCTTGACCTCACAAAAAGAAGTAACATGCAGTTCTCAAACAAAAATAGCTAATTGTTGTTATGGGTGGAAACTTATGCCACATTTCAGATATTTCTCATGAAAGAAGGTGAACTGTAAGAAGTATTCTATTTCAATATTAAGCAGGTAAAATATTTTGTGATTTTAACGAAGTTGTAAAATTTAAATGTAATCTGTATCTATACCTGAGTCTGACAACTGTGAGTAGTCATCTGCAACATTAACTGATCCAGTATGTTCCAAACCTTTGCATTAGGGTTAAAATATTTTTGAACAGATCTCACAACTGATGAGTCCTTACATGGTATAATGACTGGCTAGCAGAAATATGCATAAATCACATATGAGTCTACAATGGCAATAAAAGACAACTTCATATGGGAAATTACTTTAGAGTCCAAGAAATAAATTATTTTGTAGTATGAGACCTGTGGACAAGAGACAAATGAGTTCCGGCATCACTCATTAAGAAAAGAAGAAATTTGATGTAAATTACTGCTTTGACCATAAAAATCCAAAATATCTCTGATTTAGCAAGGCATTTAAATAGTTTCTTATAGATTATACTGTTGATATTTTTCTGCTTACCTTCTCTAGGACAAATCACTGGTCTGTGGTAATCTTGATAAACTGTGGAACAGGTTTTGTGTGAAAGTGATCAAAGCCAGAAGATCAGGTGTATTACTTTGTCATCCTAGACATATGATTGTTGATTTCTGTATGAGACCACTACAGTTAAATCTGTGCTCACTCCTAAAATTGTAAAAAAAATTGTACAGCAATGACATTTAGGCCACACTTAACTTCATTTTTGCATAGGCCAAGGAAATAATCAAAATGACTTACTAATACATGTAGAAGAAGAGAAGGTTCTTTGTCTTCACAGAAGATTTTTTTCCTATAGGATTTTGTAAATTGAGTCCTGAAGCCTTCTTCTCTGAGTACATGACTTTTTTCTCCCTTTTTCACTTGCATTAATCTGCAAGGAACATAATGATCTCACAGATTACATTAAGAGGGAAAAAATGCTTGGTTTAAGTACCAAGGTCTCTGCTGTTCTTGTTAATGTGTCATGTGCTATTTCTGTGGAAAGCTTATTGTTTATCTACAACTGACAGAACTGTTTTGCAGCTGATATTTTTATGATGTGTAGCATACAGAATACAGTAGAATGAAGTTTTAGAAATGTCTGTTTTCCTGTCTGAGGGAAAGGACTAAAAATTGTGAAACAAAACTTTTCCCATAAAGAGAAGTAACACAAAGAAATAGAAAACAAGGATTGAAGATATTTTCTGACAGTATTAGCTCTTAGTCAGAACTCAAGTGCTTCAATTGCATTGCAGCAATATTCTGGTTAGCCTTAGAATATTTCACTTATGTGCAGAAGAACAAAGATATTCAATCTCCAAAGTTTTTGAGTAGCAGAAAAGTTTAAATTAAAGAGGCAGCTTTGGAATAGTTCATATAAATACTGAACCCACAGCTCCAAAAACTACTGTTCTGCTTAAGAACTGCAGTTGAAAAGATGTTAAATCTAGAACTGTTAATCATAGAATCTTAAAATATTTTTATTTGGAAGGGACCCACAAGGATCATTGAATACAACTTCAGGCTCCACACAGGACCACTCAAAAGTCAGATCTTATGTCTGAGAGCACTGTTGAGATGCTCCTTGAACTTTGTCACTCAGGGCTGTGCCCCCTGCCCTGGGCATCCTGTTCCATGCCCACCGCCCTGTGGTACAGACCCTGTCCCTAACCCCCAGCTGCCCCTCCCCTGACACAGCTCCATGCCGTTCCCTCGGGCCCTGTCGCTGTCACACAGAGCAGAGCTCAGCGCTGCCCCTCCGCTCCCTGTGAGAGCTGCAGCCGCCATCAGGCCTCCCCTCTGCTCCTCTACTCTATGCTCAGCACATCCAGGGGCCTCAGCTGCTCCTCATCCTTCTTTCCCTTCAGACCCTTCACCATCTTCTTAGCCCTCCTTTTGTGTGCTCTCTCATATCTTGGTGTCCTTATCTTGCCGTGCCCTGAAGTTCACAGGGTGCTTTAGGTTAGGCTGCTGAAGAACAGGATAGAGCAGGACTATCCCATCCCTCAACCAGCTGGCAGTGCTGGGCAAAGAAATAGAAAACCTCTATGCTCAGCACATCCAGGGGCCTCAGCTGCTCCTCATCCTTCTTTCCCTTCAGACCCTTCACCATCTTCTTAGCCCTCCTTTTGTGTGCTCTCTCATATCTTGGTGTCCTTATCTTGCCGTGCCCTGAAGTTCACAGGGTGCTTTAGGTTAGGCTGCTGAAGAACAGGATAGAGCAGGACTATCCCATCCCTCAACCAGCTGGCAGTGCTGGGCAAAGAAATAGAAAACCTCTATGCTCAGCACATCCAGGGGCCTCAGCTGCTCCTCATCCTTCTTTCCCTTCAGACCCTTCACCATCTTCTTAGCCCTCCTTTTGTGTGCTCTCTCATATCTTGGTGTCCTTATCTTGCCGTGCCCTGAAGTTCACAGGGTGCTTTAGGTTAGGCTGCTGAAGAACAGGATAGAGCAGGACTATCCCATCCCTCAACCAGCTGGCAGTGCTGGGCAAAGAAATAGAAAACCTCTATGCTCAGCACATCCAGGGGCCTCAGCTGCTCCTCATCCTTCTTTCCCTTCAGACCCTTCACCATCTTCTTAGCCCTCCTTTTGTGTGCTCTCTCATATCTTGGTGTCCTTATCTTGCCGTGCCCTGAAGTTCACAGGGTGCTTTAGGTTAGGCTGCTGAAGAACAGGATAGAGCAGGACTATCCCATCCCTCAACCAGCTGGCAGTGCTGGGCAAAGAAATAGAAAACCTCTATGCTCAGCACATCCAGGGGCCTCAGCTGCTCCTCATCCTTCTTTCCCTTCAGACCCTTCACCATCTTCTTAGCCCTCCTTTTGTGTGCTCTCTCATATCTTGGTGTCCTTATCTTGCCGTGCCCTGAAGTTCACAGGGTGCTTTAGGTTAGGCTGCTGAAGAACAGGATAGAGCAGGACTATCCCATCCCTCAACCAGCTGGCAGTGCTGGGCAAAGAAATAGAAAACCTCTATGCTCAGCACATCCAGGGGCCTCAGCTGCTCCTCATCCTTCTTTCCCTTCAGACCCTTCACCATCTTCTTAGCCCTCCTTTTGTGTGCTCTCTCATATCTTGGTGTCCTTATCTTGCCGTGCCCTGAAGTTCACAGGGTGCTTTAGGTTAGGCTGCTGAAGAACAGGATAGAGCAGGACTATCCCATCCCTCAACCAGCTGGCAGTGCTGGGCAAAGAAATAGAAAACCTCTATGCTCAGCACATCCAGGGGCCTCAGCTGCTCCTCATCCTTCTTTCCCTTCAGACCCTTCACCATCTTCTTAGCCCTCCTTTTGTGTGCTCTCTCATATCTTGGTGTCCTTATCTTGCCGTGCCCTGAAGTTCACAGGGTGCTTTAGGTTAGGCTGCTGAAGAACAGGATAGAGCAGGACTATCCCATCCCTCAACCAGCTGGCAGTGCTGGGCAAAGAAATAGAAAACCTCTATGCTCAGCACATCCAGGGGCCTCAGCTGCTCCTCATCCTTCTTTCCCTTCAGACCCTTCACCATCTTCTTAGCCCTCCTTTTGTGTGCTCTCTCATATCTTGGTGTCCTTATCTTGCCGTGCCCTGAAGTTCACAGGGTGCTTTAGGTTAGGCTGCTGAAGAACAGGATAGAGCAGGACTATCCCATCCCTCAACCAGCTGGCAGTGCTGGGCAAAGAAATAGAAAACCTCTATGCTCAGCACATCCAGGGGCCTCAGCTGCTCCTCATACTTCTTTCCCTTCAGAACCTTCACCATCTTCTTAGCCCTCCTTTTGTGTGCTCTCTAATATCTTGGTGTCCTTATATTGCAGTGCCCTGAAGTTCACATGGTACTTTAGGTTAGGCTGCTGAAGAACAGGATAGAGCAGGACTATCCCATCCCTCAACCAGCTGGCAGTGCTGGGCCTAATGCATCTGAGGTTATGGTTGACCTTTTTTGCTTCCAGGGCACACTGGTGATTCATGTTCAACTCATTTTCATCCAGAACCCCTGGATCCCCTTCTGTGGGACTGCTCTCTAGTGTCTCTTCCCCCAGTCTGCACATACTGCACATATCACTAGGATCGCCCTGTCCCAGGTGAAGAATCCAGCACTTGCTCCTGTTAAACTTCATGTAGTTGGTGACTGCCAACTTTGTCAAAATCTCTTAAGCCTTAATTGCAGAGGCATTGAAGGGGGTCAGGAGCTCCTCCCTGTTTAGAGTCATCCATACACTTAATTAGTATATCTTCAAGTCTTGTATCCAAGTCACTGATGAAAACATTGAGAGCTGACCATAAAATGGAGCCCAGCAGAGTCCTACTAGTAACTGGCCACCCGCCTGAAGTGATCCTATTTACTGGAACTTTTTAAGCTGTTCTGTCAGCCAATTATTCTCCAGTTACACTACGTTTTCATCCATCTGCATGCTGGACATTTTGTCCATAAGGATATTGTGACAAATGTTATAAAAAATGTTACTGATAATCCAAAATATTTATAGCAGTTGCGTTCGCATGGTCAACTAGATGGGTAACTTGTCATGGAAGGAAATAAAATTTGTTAAACAGGACTTCTCCTCATTAAACTGTGTTGGCTGGGGCCAAGGACTGCATTGTCTTTCAAGTGTTTTTCATTAAGTTCCTCCATAATTTTACCAGGGTCTGAAATGAGACTGAAAAGCCTGTAATTATGCAAGCCTTTTGTCTTGCTCTTCTTGAAAATAGGGACAATATTTGCCATCTGAGATCTCTTCAGATTTCCAAGACCACTGAAAAATAATTGAGAAAATTCTGACAGTGATGTCAGCCAACTCTTTGAGTACCCTAGTATGAATCCTGATGAGCCGCAGAGACGTACATGTGTCTGCCTGGAGCAGCAGATCCCTCACAAGTTTAAGATTAAATGGTATTCTATCATTCCCACAGTAGCGGTCCTTAAATCAGTGCTCTGGTGGTCCCAGGTCCCATCACTGATGTTGAAGACAGAGACAGAGAAGGCATTAAAAATCACTGCTTTGTCTGTGTCCCTGTTTGTGAGGTGATCATCCTCATTAAGAACTGGACCAGGGTTACCTGTGGTCTTCAAAGTAACAGCCAGACTGAACTTTAATTGAGTTTTTACTGCAAGTTATCTCCCAACAGTGGTGAGCAGCATCTCTGTAGCCCTCCCGTGTCAACTGCCCCTTCTTCCCATGTCCATACACTCTATGTGTCCATCTAAACTCTTTAAGAAAATCTTTGCACAGGTAAGACAGTTCTTTTCCACTTGCACAGCATCTAAAATTTTGGAATTTACTGTTCCTGTGCTCTTAAGGGAATGGTACTTAAAAAGAAACCAGCACTGATGGACCCCAGCACCACTAAAACATATTCCTAGGGCTCCTTTCTAATTAGTTCCCTGAGGAGCCTGAAGTCTGCTCTTCCAGTATTTAGTGTTTTATTTGCGCTTCTGCTGTGTGAGTGTGCTTTGTCTATATATTTTTGTTTAAGCCTCGTTTTCTGCTTTTATGTTACTGTTTTTTTTTTCAGGCTGACCAACAGGTATACCTCATTTCTTCAGCGTGGTTAAATGTACAGATTAGCTGCTGCCGAGTTACAGGAGATAGTATTGGGGTTGATGTTGCCAAGTATTGATATTATACACAAAACACAGTGGGCAAAATGGGGACATATGTAAAGCCAAAAAATTCTTGTTTATGTAATGTGACAAAATGCAAAAAGAATTACTGTTAGTCCACTGCAATTCAGAATCCAAAATAATGCAGAAAAGTGAAATAGTTAAAACAGGTATAAATATGCTTATCCTCCTGGTGCCACACTGTTTCCTAAGCTTGACAGCACCAGTCTTCCCCAGGTACAGGCGTTGGATGGCAACGTCAAGAAGCTGTGAATCTCGCAACTTCTTTGCTTGCTTAGAGGGCTAGAAAAAGTGCATGATTTCCTCACCAGTTTTGGGATTGGATTTATTTTTATGCATTATCTTAATGCAGTCTGCATAAATGAACTTTATCCTTACATCCTATTCTCCTTTATTCAGTTAGGTATTCCCTAATATATCTAAATTTGTTTAACAAGATTATATTCCTGTTGTGACTTTTTGGAATTCTATTTACTGTGTGGACCTGTGGTATCATCCTACATTTGCAGTCTTGTAAACCATTTTGTGTTCCCAACAGAATAAAAATAGAATCATAGATAATTCTGTCTGCACAGATATTTACTTCTTATCTCCATAAACTCAAAATAGCCTGAAACAAACCTGACTGCTGACCAATTGCTGTCATAACTAAAAAAATCTGACATCAATTTATGCCAAAACAACTCTCAGTTAAATCCTGAGACACTGCCTTAAGGGATCACTAAAATATCCTTTTAATATTAATGGAAAGAAATCATATTTTTTGGAATATAGAAATGTTACCTCCAGAAAAAAACAAAATTGCTAGTATGGGAAGTATTTTTGTTTAGAAGTATATTCTCCCTTCATGCAAATTCTAAATTTCTTACTATGTTGTGTCTTCTGTGATTCACAGAACTATTGTTTTATGACTATTTCACATTAGTAGGCAGAAGCTACTTTTCAAAAGGGATTCTTCTTACCAACTTTGACTGTTTTCTTGAGTACTAGGAAACAACCAAAAAAATCCTGTAAAGCACACCATAGAGCTTGATTCTGTCTTACTATAAAAACCTGTGAACCTTGAATGATGAAGAGCATGAAAAATTATAACTCAGAGTATATATGCATGTGTAACACACAGAGGAGAGTAATAGCTAAACTGGCTGTTTCAAAGGTTATCAAATATGTCAAGAAAACAACTTTGGAAAAAACAGAAGTGCTGAGTAATCACTGTGTCTCATTCACGTACAGGAGTCAGAGACTTGTATCTGTTTCCAGTTACTGATATATGAATTGCAATATATCTCCTGGAAACTCACATCAGTTAGTACAAAGTTTTGTTGAATATAAAAAGTAGAAGGATATAGCAGCACTAGTGTCACTACCAATTTCCCACTTCCTAGATATTGATTAAAGATCTGCTGTAGCTTCAGAACTTGACTGTGTTACAGAGATAGGATTAAGAGATATGGATATCCAGGAAAAGTTTAAAATGAAAGTGAAAATATATATGTCAAAAAGAATAAGATATTTGACATATGTCTAAAATTCAATTATGCCTGAACTGGAGCAATTACTGTTTTCTTTCAGCCGTGGACCGAAGGCATTTTTTCAGTGAGGTTGGGTCTGGAAGAAGATTAAGGAAAGGTGAAACTGGCATACTCTTAATTTACTTCCCTAATACTTTATTTTAGGTTAATGTGAATTTTCTTTGAGAGCAAAAGGATAAAACTTACTGACTTTTATTTATTTATTTATTCATTTTTTATTTTTTTTATGTCTAGACACTAGAAAGATTTTGTGAGGATACCAAATGCTAGTAGACTGCGCTTTCTTATATACAAGATACTGTGATTTCATTGCAGCAGAGGAAGGAGATAGAGTGGGATATAGTTTTCCCATTGTTAGAGAAGAACACACAATATCCTGTTTCTAATATATATTCTCATATATATATACATACACATATATATAATGTTGTTATGAGGGAAGTAAGGATCATAAACAATTCTGAAATACATAAGTTTAAAGAATGATAGATGTACTCTATATGAGACTCTTGAAGAGAAGGGAAAATCCAACAGATTTGTAGTGAAAAAGCAGGAGAAACTGTCAGTTTGCCATAAAGTATTGGAAAAATGTTAGACTGTAGAATAATTAGAAAATTGTTACCGCTCTCATTCCTGATTATTTCAGTCTTTTCTCTTACCTATCTGGCATTCCCTATGCCAAATGACATCCATATAGTACAGTCTCCACTTCTGTTCACTACCATAAAACAGTTCTGCAAGTCACTATGTCTGTCACCCTTCTTCTGGTCTCTAAGATGTTTATTACTGATTTATTTATTTTTCAAGTTATATTACCAACTACTCCCTATCTTTGCAATCATCTTTCATATGCATCTTACATACTGTTCTATACTGCAATTCAGTTTTGCTTTCTTGCCGTTCTCATCTCCGGCAGTTCATGTCTGTCTTTCCTAATGTATTTGCTGACTGAATTTCACAAAGTCCACCATCAGAATGCCAGTGGTAGAAAACTGCATAGATATCCTTTGCTCCCAAAATGAATGCAAAACATGACAGCAGAGATGAAAAATACTATTGAATGTGGCACAGACATAAATGTAAAGGAATTAAATATTTTTTATATATATATTTGGCAGTTCTGTAACACCTAAGCAAAGGTTAAAGCTACCAGGCTTTTGGAAATAAGCAAAGTGCTCTTGCTAAGCTATGTTTTAAACTGTTACATATTTCATGTATTACTTAAAACACTTTCTTCCTCCAAAATGAACCATCAGATGTGGTGTGGAAGTGATGGAGACTGTCCTTTGAAATACACTACACAGTAATCTTAGAGTGAGGATCTTAAAAAAAATGATTGTCCACTTATCTTCAGTAAAAGTGTGTGATCTTCACAGCCTTCACAATCTTTGTTACATATATTTTTCATAAGTTCCTGGGAGTTAAAGATCTTAAGTGTATTTTTTCTTGTTTTGGTTATACTGAAGAAGTGAATTGCTGTGCTTGGAGCGATATTTTTTTCCCTTGGTGTACTTAAACCTTTCAAGATGAGATGCTACTGCATATCTATGACAAATAAATATAGTAGGTATTTCTATCAAAATAATGTTTTTTATTTTCCCCACAAATGCATAATAGATTATTACTTAGAAAATGATAATTTCGTAAATGAAAAAGGAAACTTTATGCTAAGCCTTTTAGACAGGCTTTGTTTAAAAGCAAAATAAATTACATTAAATGAAGCAACATATTTAATTACTGAACCCTGTTCTCAATCAATTAATTTTAATCTAAATAGCAAATATTTAACTTGTATCCATTATTTAGTACCAGAAGAAATGCTTTTAAATTAAATCCGATAACAAAATAAGCCAGAAAGAATCTGCCAGAAGTGTACAGAATGGTATTAACAAAAGATTCATAAAATAACAAACAAAGCTTATAAACATGATGTATCTAATACATTTTATTGTGTGCTTATGTCAGTGATGATGTGAAGCCTTTCAGTTAAAGACTCAAAAATCCATTCTTTCGTTTGTGCCATTTATTTCTCAAAGCAACTTTTCAAGTTTTAAACCAGTCATTTGTGAAATTGCTTATTAGTGTCTGAGTTGCATATTCATGACTTAATGATTTCAAAAAAGGAACTTGAGGGATATTGTCAGTGATTAGGAATATTTGAAGGGAGGGTGCAAAGATGATGGAGCCAGGCTCTTCTCAGTGGTGCCCAGTGCCAAGGTAAGAGGTAATGGACACATAATGGAACACAGAAGGTTCTCTCTGAACATCAAGAAGCACTTCTGTCCTGTGCAAACACTGCCACAGGTTGCTGGACAGGTGCAGAAGTCTCCTTCCTTGGAGATGCTTCAAAAGCCGCCTGGATGTGGGCCTGGGCAACCTGCTCTTGGTGCTCCTGCCTGAACAGGTTGGACCATATGTCTGCCTGGGCACCTTTCCAACTTCAGTCATTCTGTAATTCTCTGAAACTTTCAGATATAGGGCAAAGGATAACTTTCGGTGAAATAATTTGTAATTAAGGAAACAAATTCCTCCTAAAAATACAACCACTGTGGACCATCTGTGAAAGGAATTCATACCTCTTGCATCCTGTCTACTTAAGTACATTGAACTGAAGAAAAAATAATACTGTGACCATAAAAAAAGCAGGATGAGATCACATCTTTATCATTTTATATGCTTTTTTTATTGTATAGAAGTTGAACTAACTTGAACTGCAATACATGTCCTTTTCTTTGCTCTAGAAAAGGTGCAAACAGGAATTCTAATATAACATATTTGCCATGAAAAAGCCTAAGTTAGACCAAGTTTAATTTCATTTGTGAAATTTTCTCTCTTTCTGCAATTACATGAGAGACTTGGCAACCAATAATCTTTCTGATTAACTTCAGATATAAAGAGAATTGTGCAGTCACATCGATTAATTGCCAAGGGACCTCTTGAGGTAATCTCATCCATCCCCTCTCTTGCTCAAGCAGCAGTCAGTTTTTTAGTATCTCCACACATATGGCTTGTGGACTGACAACTGTTGATCCAGAACATTTTATTCCTTTTCTCACTGAGACCGTCTAATTATAAAACGGATGTAGGAAAACTAACAGAGTACTGTATTCTCACAGTTTGTTAATTAGAACCTATAACGAAAGTCTGTGATCATGTTTTACCAAAAGTGAATCAAAACTTTAAGCATCCTTGTAAGAGGTGTTAAAAACAAACAAACAAAAAAAAAATGCAAAAACAATGCAAACAAAAATGAATCTGCCTTCCTGCCCTTAGTAAGACTTAAGGTAGAAATGCTGTCTATTCTTTCTTCCACTACTAGAATTTAGCACTGAACCACCTTTGGAAAAGCCGCAGTAGAAACCATCTTAGTCTTCATACGTGAGTTAAACTTTTATCTCTTCTAGCAGTGAACATAAATAAAGAATACATAGGCCTGTTTTTTGTTATGTATTTCAGATACTTACTGGAGTGCTGGTGGTCTCCCTTTCTACTGCCTGATATCAATCCTTCTTTTCTAGGTGTGTTCCTAGAGAAATATGTAACAGTCCTTCCCCAGCAGCAGCTATTGTCTGCAAGTATCCTGCAGACTGTCTTTCCCGAATCCTGAGCTTGATGTTAGAAAACAAACATGATTATACTCGTTTAACATCTGCATCACTACTGTTAATTTTATCAGGGCCAACTGTGGTTTTAATTGAAATTTTTCTGTTGGTAATTTTCATGGAGAAACTTATAAGACGGGAAAAAAAAGACCACTGTTAGATGGTTTCCCATTGGACTTGGAGATGACATAGTGAGCCTCTTCCTCTTCTCTCTTTTTCAGCTCAAGGGAACTGAACTGATTGTTACTGTTCTGGGTACAGTAAATGGGAGGTACTCTGAGATGCTACAGACTTAACAGCAATGCATCAAGGAGATAGTCCTTTCCACAGCTAGAAACCTTGTGATCAAAGTACATTACTGACATGAAAAATACATGACTTAAACTGGGATAAAGTTAAATTGAGAGGGTAGTGACTCTCTTCAAAGGTATTGGAGGATATTTTGCTCATTGTAATCACTATTTTGGCAGGTGCTACGTTGGATGCTTGCTCCTAAACATTTTCAAATGGTACTATAGAGGCAACAAATGCATTTTTACCCACCTGTAATCCTTGCAAAGAAAATCTCTGCTGTACAGATCCACTGCCTCATTACTTTCGTTACTTCACAGTGCTGTGCTTTCTAGGACTGACACAAAAATTACATAGAACTCAACTACAATGCAGTGTTCCATAGAAGTGAAGCAGAGAATCTGAAATACTCTTATTTTGGTTTAAGGATCTAATTTAGAGTTCTAGTCTTACATTTCAAAGTTGGGTCTGAGGATTCTTTTACAGAATCAGCATTCTCCACTGTATTCTCACCTCTTTGTAGAGGTGAGAGGTAAGGCTTAAAAAACAGGCTACCAAATGAAGAAATGTGGGAGGATATGTGCTTTTCCATAGGGCAATAGATTCTAATTGTGATGCTTGGATTGAATCAGGTAACTTCAGTCTCGTAAAGGGTCAGCTGAGCTTACGCTATGACAGTTTCCTAAGGGTGTGTAGGACAGTGAAATAGAACCAAGATGTTATAAAAACCTGGTTCAAAGCTTTTTACCAAACGTGATGTGACTTTATTCAAAAAGAGTGTCTTGCTGTGAATTTATTAAGAAAAGTTTGTGGAATGACCAAGTAATGCTGATTGGTTCTAAAATTGCCCATATCCAGTAGTAGCTCATTCACATTTTCGAAATAGTAATGAGAAAAGAGAAGAATGAAGAAATATATGGCTTTTGCAATTAGGCCTATTTCATTCATCTTATTAACTATGCAAAATCATAAGGGAATAAATCTTTACTAGCAGTTAATAATCAGCTGGTTATTTGACAGATGCAGACAAGCCCAGTGAAATAAAAATTACTGTCATTTCTATGAACAGCTTCTATTAAGAAGAATGTTTATTAAAAATGTGAACACATTCTGTTTCAACACTTACAT
Organism: Odontophorus gujanensis; assembly: GCA_013399175.1. Lineage (NCBI taxonomy): Eukaryota > Metazoa > Chordata > Aves > Galliformes > Odontophoridae > Odontophorus > Odontophorus gujanensis. The sequence goes on from VXAB01001208.1 coordinate 77,649, forward strand.
GAAAATTTGTCTTTTCATGATGTTTAATAACTTATTTTCTGCTAGAATGACCCAGAATGGCACCATATGTATTCTGTATTAAAATTTACTGATAAAATATCACTATGTCCTGTAACAGGCATAATTAAGCTGCTGTTCAGACCGTATATCCAATGTATATGTAAAGCAGCAAAGTATCAATTCTCAGTTCTATTTGTCATGTTGAAATAGTTGCAAATGGTATTATTAAAAACCTGTTCTACTTTATAACCTCTGAAAGATTTTTTATTGTAGTTATTTTATTTATTTAAATTTGCAGACAATCCTGAATACGTTATTCTGGCAAAACTCTGTAGACCAAAAATAAGTTTGAACAACTCCTTATATATTCTCTAATTACTGTGATGCTGATGCAACAGCAATTTTGTGTTTGCAATTTATAGGCACCACTGTAGAGAACATGGAGACAGAATTACTTTCTTGGTAACCCTAGCAGAATACATGAGGTTCACAGACAAATGGGATCTATTTGGTTGGTCTTGCTGATTTCTGCTAAAAGTGTATGCATATTCTATTGACTGCCGTGTTAGTAGGTGTAGTATTGCTGAAAAAGCTGAGAAAGTGTTATTCTACGTGTATATCAGAAGGTAGGGGGAATGTTTTTACAGAAAACAAAGCAGTTTGTGGCAAGTTAAAGCTACTCATGTGCTTTTGAGGGAAGAGAGGAGCTGCTGCTTCTGCTTGACACAGCTTTTTTGCAACTCTATTAGCATGTGTATATTGCAGTAGGCATTAAAAGGGATCACAAATATGTAGAGCATATAACATGTAATTATGATATTTACTCATAACTAAAAGTCCTTTTTCTGCAGAAAGCCTAAAGCTGAAACTCTAACTCAAGAGATGTCAGTTCCACAAAATTTCATGACTTCTTTAACAGATTGATAATGAAAAGACTGTACGATAATTTTGTTCTAATTTCTGTAATTTATCTATAATTTTATTGCTGGAACATACCCTGAGTTTTGTATTTTGACTCTAGAAAGACTGGCAAGCCATTGGAAAAAGATCCTTTGTTAGTGAATGTGCATTGTCACTCTCTTTATAGACAGCGTACATGGTTGTTTTTTTTTCATTTTAAGCAATGTCTGTCAAATGAAAAATAGAACAAAATAGGTATAGCTTCTACAACAGTAATATCCATTCTTTCAAATATATTTTAATTATGTTCTAAAATTGCTTTTGGATTCATCTTCCTTTAATGTAATTTTACGCTCTCACATTGCAACCTGTCAGTGCTCGAAAAAGATGCGCTTGTTTTGTTTGGAGCCTTCAGAGTCTTCTTGGATCTCTTTTCAAGGTTTTATCAGTAAGTAGAAGTCTGAAGGGTTTTGTTTTTGTTTTGCTTCATTTCTTTTTTTAAACCCATACTACCGTTTATGTGAATGCTTCTCTTTAGGACATGGAATCAAAAAATACCTTCTTACAAGAGGACAGACCACAAATGGTATTTTAATATGAAATTTGACTGTAGCAAGAGCAGAGTAAAATGCAATTTACTGTTTCAAGGAGAACAACACATTACTCTCAAACATTAAATATTGTATCTAAAAAAATAAATAAATAAATAAAAGCAAATATGTGAATGAAGTGATTTAAATAATTTGCATAACTTCTAAAATACCTTAATAATCAATGCTGTTTTACAGGAAACCGGTTAGCTCCCAAAGAAAAACTGGGCATCCCAGTGTTATTCATGCCAGATACAATGAAAATGTATGAGGCTGTGATGGTAATACATGTAATGAGGGAAAATGGTGAGAACTGGCCTTATGAGGATTTTGCTGAATTAAATGAAGACTTAAAGAGGTAATTTATTCTAATAGGAAGCAAAAAAAATAGTTGAAGATACTCAATTCTGTCATCATTTTCCCCTTCAGATATTTTTGTGTAGCTCCCAAAGGGGAGTCAAGTGTCTGATTTTGAGGGCAATAGGTATCCAACATGAGCTTTTACTGTATACTGTAAAGTGTGTACTTTAGAAAATGCAAAGTACTAGCTGTCAGTGTAGTTATGGATACTGAGCAAAGGAAAGCACTTAGAGTCCTCTAATTTGTCACTGATAGTTTTCTCCTGTGCACATGTTTACGTAATGAATAAACTTTGTATCAGCATAGACGCAGTGTATGAGATCATATACTCATATATGAACATAATAATATTCAAAGACACTGAAGTATGTCGATATAAGTTATTACTTTTCTGAAATGGTTGGATCTTATTCCATATTTTTCTAAGATATATTTACCTTAATGCTTACAGCATACAATAAAAATGAGTCTCACTAGTACAGCATCTCTTAACTCTAGATTGTTTTGGAGAAAAAAAGTCAATCACAGTGTTAGTATTATGATGATAGTCTTTCGTATTTTACATACTGATACTGTTCACTTATTCTCCAAATAGTGTTTCTATGTCAGAGGATGGGGGTATTCAGGAAATACTCTGGACCTATCCAATTCATGGAATACCTGAAGCTCCACATCAGAAATTAGTGCCAGGTAGGTAATTAATGAAAAAACTTGAACAGTAAAAGCAAGGAAATTAATTTGAGTTATCACACAAATTTGATCATGAGAATTTACAGTAGTACTTCATTCTTAAAAAAGATAGAAGCACATTTGAAAAATGAAATCTCCTTTCCCAACCAATGAAGTAAAACAATTTGTTTTGTTTTTATTATGGCTAAAGTCAGGAACAGATGGAAATCTCAAGTCTTGGGAATAGCAGGTGTTTTTAGATTTGATGCGCCAATTTTTTAAGATGAGACAAAATAGTGAAACATATAAATTGTGAATGACCTTTTAAACTAAAAGCTTGATGAAACTTCATCCCAGGGTGTAATCAAGGGACAATTTTATACCAACTTAAAATTTTCTTCTTTTATCAGCTTTTCTTTAGATGACTGGATAAAATGTCTCTTTGACCTAGATAGGTTAAAATACAGGGGTGACATGGAAAACTACAGAAATACATACATTTTTACTGTCATTAATTTAATTTGCTTAAGGACTTTTTACTTTCAGACAAATACCAGTGATGTGTATTAATTAGTGCATTCGATCCCTAATTTCCACTTTAACACCTTAAGGAATGAAGCAGAATATCATCGTGCAATCTACTGTTGCCCATAATGGCTTAGCCAGTCTCATTTCCAATGAAACTATTGATGTGAGTGCTTGTCATCTTGTTTCAAACAGTTATGTAATTCACTGGCAGACTTGGAGATAAATGTTTTTATTAGTCTTAGTTTTCGTTAGGAGAAATTAAAACTGTTGACAATTCATGAATCAGTTCAGTGACATTGCTTATATATGATCAGAGACTTAAGTAATGTCACATCTTAAATAATTTTAAATTCCTAAAAGCAAATCTAAAGAGTAGAATATTTGTAAATAGTTGTGCAGTTTGTGTTCAATAAATGTTTTTAATACATACAAATAATACTGCAGACATTTTCAATGTATATATTCTTTGGCTATCATCCTATTTTTTTTGCTTCTTTTTTTCTTGGGAAAATGCTAGAACTTTGATTGAAAAATGACCTAAAATATCTATTTCTGAGTGAGAAACTTGTTCCATTCCTGACTTTATTGTGACTTCTTATGATTTCCAGAAATAAATTGACTTCTTAAAAAATCCTTCCGTAATATTTGTATTTTACAAGAAACATGCTTTTCTTTTAAGGTTCTGTTTTTAATAATGATCATAATTGTGTTGCCGTCTCTTTTAATGAATATATTTATTGTAACTGCCTGGAGGCTACAAGCTGTTATGTCAGAAAACAAAGCTGTTTTCCTAGAACATTAGGCAGTACATCTTTTGTGTCATTCTTATTTGCATCTTTATAAACTTTGAGAAGTCACTTGGCTTGGTATCTCATGAGACCAATTAAAATAATCTGTGGTCACAACTCATGTAGTACATGTTAAGTAGATCACACATTGGCTAGCTTAGAAAAGTAATTACAAATAGAAACTACAAATGGAAAAACAACAGCTGTTTTTTATTTTTCTACTTCTTGTGGAGTCAAAGAAGCATAGAAGTGCCCCCAGTTGTCATCTAATCCAACACTCTGCTCAGAGTGGTCTCATTAGATCATATTGCTCAGCCTGTAGAGAGTTGATTTTTATCCATAAATATTACTTAGTTATGAAAAAGAAAGTGTAGAATCATTTTGGGTAGTAAGATGAGCTGTGAAAGTGAGTATGATGCAGACACAATGTTTAGACATCAGTATGAAATGCCTGGTAAACATCTATATGAAATACCTGGTAAACTGCAATAATATGGACGATATACACTTATTCTTAAATGTAAGCATAACTCAGAATAAAAAGGTACATTTTTAATTCTTTAGCACTCCCTATTTAGAAGGAGCATGTTTAGAAGAGTTCTATAGGTATCACTAAAACTCTGTCAATCAGGAAAAGACTAATAAAAAGGTAAAGTTTTGTTTTCTAAAGGAAGAAAATGAATAAAATATGCAATAATACATTTTCCAAAATAGTGATAATGAAACAAGCTCCAGAAATACAAGTTGAAGCTAAATAAACAGTATCCTGGAGTAAGGGATTTGATGTTCTTTTTTAAACAAAGGACGCTATAAGTTAACAGGAGTTCATTCTGAATTATTTATCATAAAACTGTGATATGAAGTTCTGTTTTACTCTATAAAGAGTCATTGAATATAATTCTGTTGAATGTTTTAGGTGAATTATTCACTCTAAATCGTTTCTTCCTTACATAGGAATCAGGGACAATGAGTCATTACATAAGACTTTGTAACCAGAAAAAAAATTGTCTTTTTAGTAAGATAAAAATAATTGTACATTTTTCATAGCTATAATTCTGAAGAAAATAAAATTTAGACCTTGAAACTGAGAAGTATGTGATCAGCTGTTCTTTTTATGTTGATCTTAATACCTCCAGAAAATTCTGATTTTTTTTGGAGGAAAATGTTTTTTTCCTTCAATTCTTGAGTCTGATTTTCTCCTCTTTCTGTGCCACAGAGAATTGAAAGAAGCATCAACAATAACAATTAAAATAAGCTTTTTAAAATTTAGTATATAAGCTAAAACACATCTACCTTCTAATGAAAAAGGACATATTGTAGAATAAATAAATTATAATCATTAACTGACTTGGAAGAAGGTCCTTCAAAGAGGAATTCATGTCAAGATTCTGTAATGGTTCTTTAAAGGCAGAATTTTGAACAGTAGTGTTCTTAAATTAACAAAAGCAGGAAATAATATTGTTTCATTTAAATTTTAAATTCCTTCCTTATATTCATTTCAGCCTTTCTTTCTCATCGGTATATATCAAAATATATTGCAACTTATATTTGCAAAGGAACCACAATGAAGACATATATCATGATTGAAAGAAAAAGCAAAATTCACAAGCGCTCTTCTGAACCAACTCTGAGAAGAGATAAAGCTTTTAGTTGTCTTGGTCTTTACTGGAATTCTGTCATTCTCCAAGAAAATTTCACTTCTATGTTTAATTATTTTCTTGAAATCAAGATCCTGATACTTCTCAAATAACAGATTCTTTCTTTTCTATAGCTACGGTACGTTGTCAGGCAAGGGAGAGAATAGAAAAAAAAGTAGAAGTGCGGCTAACTGGTGTCGTTCCTGGTGAGACTGCCATGTCAACCACAGAAAATTCTGAAAAGGTCAATGGAAATAAGCCGTACAACATACAAGAAGTTGTTCAAGTCACTGATGGTAAGAATAAATAGCTTAGATAACGTTATTTTAGTAATATTGGGCATGTGATAAATATTTCATTTAATATAGAAATGCTATGACAACAGTTAGGGATTAAAAAATTATTTGTCTCAGTTCATGTTTCTACCATGTTGCAGATATAAGGCAATCATATAACAGTATGTAGATGGAGTTGGGGGCACATTTGCACATTTCTTTTTTTTTTCTTTTTTGCATCTGTCTTGGATGGAAGGCTTGCACACATACCATCTCTTCTTTAAAAAGGAGTAGCCTGCACAATATCTAAAGCCAGCAAAAATATTTCTGTGTAAGCATTGCAAGGCAGTATTTAGCTGCAGGTTGTCCATCTTTGTAAGATGCATTCCCACCAGCAGACCAATATCTGCAGCAAAATGGATTTAAGAAAGAGGCCCTGCTCGAAAGAAGCAATAAAGCTTTATAAAATGATAGCTTCCACTTACTGTTAATCAGTTGAGGACACAGTGAAAATCAATTTCTTCAGAGATATGCCTATTTCTCATATCATACCTCTTTTTGAAGGAGGATGGTACAAAGTATAAGTGTACTAAAAATAATTAGAAAAGTACGCTAGGTACTGCTGCATACCTGTTATTTCTGTTCATATGAGTAGATTAACAGTCATATTTACAATGACAAGTTATGCCTCATACACAATATCTTCAACAAATATTGTACCTTTCAATCTTAACCCACATTTTTTTTTTTTTTTGGTTCAGAATAATCCTGTTCTTTTTTTGTTTGCTTGTTGTTTGTGGTTTTTTTTTTTTTTAAAAAAAAGAAAGATGTTACTGTTAGAATGATGGTGTGTGATTCTAAATAGAATTTAATGTAGCTGTAAATGAAGGGAACGGAGTTCACCCATGTTCCAACTTTCTCAAGAGTATAATGCGCTGTAAGGTGGCATAATAATAAAGAAGTTGCTATGATTACAATCTATTAGACATTCACTTTGAGACTTGTCTTCTGTGTGACATCTATACCATTTAAGTTGGCTTTAGAATCTAGAACAATGCATATTTTACAGGAATACCATGTTAGGGTAACTTCCCTGCCAAAGAATTATGAAAAAGTGAAAATCTGCAAACCGAGAATCAAGATGTTTTCCATCCTTCCTGTTAAGTGATGACTTCCATGCAACCATGGCTCCACCCCTATTCATTAGCCAATGTGGTCTTGCATCTGCAATCACTCTCCAGTTAGTTACATTAAACAGATTTTTCAGGAATATTTTTTAAAAAGAAGGGGATCTGAAATCGTGCACAAAGTATACTTACTGGTTACTTAGTTAAACTATGTAATTGCTCATGTTGTGATGTCAAAGATAGTTTATTGTCTGAGCAAATTACTGTCTTATATTCTCATAATACAAAGTACAAGTGATTAATCCAGTACACTGAGAAGATGAAGCTCTTAGCATACATTTTTACCTCTTTGCATAGCTGTCAATATTATCAGTGTGCCATTATTCAACATTGTGAGAACAATGCTGCATCCAAAATAGGTCTTATGCTGGTTCACTTGGGAGTATTTCCTCTTAAACACAGGTAGCCCAGAGAAGTTATTGTTGTCCTACCCCTGGAGGCGCTTAAAGCCAGGCTGGGTGGGGCCCTGGGCAGACTGAGCTGGTTGGGGCAGCCCTGCCCACAGCTTTTAGGTCCCTTCCAACCCAATTTACTCTTATGATTCTATGATTCTATGATTTTTTACAATAGAGTGGCTGATGGACTTAGCTCTTTTCTAACTTGTCACAAGTGAGTAGGCTATCTTAAACATATCTGAGCTATTTCCAAAATGGTGATCTCTGAATTGACAAAAATAACATATATTCTAGAAGGTGAGATGACTTCTAAAAAGATTTACAGATTTATGATGTGTAGTGCTTGTTTTATCAGTGGGACCAATATTTCGTATAATAACACATATATATAATTCTGGTGTGAGTTGTTAATATGCAGAATATAGTACTGTGTAAGATTTCTTGAGTGAAAACGTAATATTTGGAGGAAATAACATCTGTAGTGGATACTTTAAGTTTTAATCTAATATAAAGTATCTGTCTGATCAAGCAATCCCTTTCTGTAAATTATAATCTGATTGTAAAGCAAGAAAATTTAAATACATATTTCTGTTGACAAATATTGAATTTTCTAGATGTCCTGTTTTTGTATATCAGAAGCAATGGAAAAGAACTAAAATCATATACAAGGATTTTGATTAGAATCTTCAAATAGAGCTGCGCTTTTATGGTTGTGATATAACAGGTTGNGGGCAGACTGAGCTGGTTGGGGCAGCCCTGCCCACAGCTTTTAGGTCCCTTCCAACCCAATTTACTCTTATGATTCTATGATTCTATGATTTTTTACAATAGAGTGGCTGATGGACTTAGCTCTTTTCTAACTTGTCACAAGTGAGTAGGCTATCTTAAACATATCTGAGCTATTTCCAAAATGGTGATCTCTGAATTGACAAAAATAACATATATTCTAGAAGGTGAGATGACTTTTAAAAAGATTTACAGATTTATGATGTGTAGTGCTTGTTTTATCAGTGGGACCAATATTTCGTATAATAACACATATATATAATTCTGGTGTGAGTTGTTAATATGCAGAATATAGTACTGTGTAAGATTTCTTGAGTGAAAACGTAATATTTGGAGGAAATAACATCTGTAGTGGATACTTTAAGTTTTAATCTAATATAAAGTATCTGTCTGATCAAGCAATCCCTTTCTGTAAATTATAATCTGATTGTAAAGCAAGAAAATTTAAATACATATTTCTGTTGACAAATATTGAATTTTCTAGATGTCCTGTTTTTGTATATCAGAAGCAATGGAAAAGAACTAAAATCATATACAAGGATTTTGATTAGAATCTTCAAATAGAGCTGTGCTTTTATGGTTGTGATATAACAGGTTGCATACTAAGTCCACTCAAAAAAAAACCCAAAAAAAAAATCCCACACATTTTTTCCCACACAAGAAACACTTCATTGTTTATTACAGCTAGAAAAATAGAAAAAAAAATGCTGATTTTAAAATAACTTGTAAATTATGATCAAGCTGCTGCAAACTTTTTAAAATAAAGCGTTGAAGTTTTTAAACTTTAAGAATGGGAAACATCATGGAAATTAAAATTACTTTCTAACGCTTATGTAAAATCATACTCAATTAAAATATTCAATGCTTGTAGCAAACCAGACCAATTATAAACTAATCTAAAGAAGCTCATTCATCTTCACAGAAGTACAAAAATAGTAACTCTAATATGAAATGAGAAATAATTCAATATTCCTGGTGTTACTTTTCTTTTTTTACTCACGTACACTCAGGAAAAGGGAAATAAAAGAAAATAGAGCACATCAGAAACTAACTGGCTAATCTGCCATAACAAATCTCCAAAGCAAAAATATGAGGGTAATACCTCCTGTAATGTTATGCTGGCCCATGATGTCAGAGGCATTCATTTTTTTTCAGTCAGAACCTCTATCCATTACCTTTCAATTTCTTTCTGTCTCACTGAGGTTCCTTAGGATTCTCCTCTCCCTTGTAATTTTTTTAACAAGTCTGCTGCAGGTTTAGCATTATTTGCAAAGAGCTCAGGTAGCTAAATCTCCTTTAAGTATCCACAAAAGACTGCAGCTTCATAAGACAGTGCCGTTATGTCATCAGAATCTGTACTGTTGAATGAACTGATCTCCATTGAGGTCAAACTCTCTCAGGAACAAGAGGGAGGTATGAAAAGCTTCTCTAATTCCAGGTCAGAAATATCCTGTGAGCATTTAATGGAATCTTTAGCAGATATTTGGGAAATTGATGTCTTTGTAACCGAATTGTAAGTTCAGTTACTAAGGTTCTTATTATATGAGCATACTAAGCTTCTTAATTTTTAGATACGTGGAATATATCAATTAGTTTTATATTTAGTTATATTTGGTTAAAAATCTTCCTACTACTCTTTATTTTCAGTATAGTGGTGAACTAATTATGATGTGTGCTATCCGTGTATTTATTTTACAATTTGAATTAGATTAAAAACAATTAATTACACTAAAATGGTTTAACAATTATTTATGTTGAGTATAGTTCAGCACTGGAACAGGCTGCCCAGGCAAGTTGTAGATTTACCATCCCTATAAGACAAATGTGAATGTGGCACTGAGTTACATGATCTAGTGACAGACTTGGTTGTACTAATTTGGTGGCTGGATGTGATGATCTTAAAGGCCTTTTTCAATCTAAATGAATTTGATTCTATTAATTTATGGTATATAAGATATTGGACTAATGTTTCAAGGAATACTAGAAAAACATGTTACTTCATATTCAGCATTACTTAAAAAAATTGTGATTCTGCCTCCAATATTTTACTTGATAATTTTAATTAAAACTGGAAATTCTGAGAATGAAAATAACTCAGAACATTAAGAAAAAAGACTAGGATCTCCTTGAAAGAGCTAAGAGGACAGCCACAAAAATGATAAAGGGTGAGGAACACCTCTCTTAGGAGGGGAAACTGAGAGACCTGGGTCTGTTCAGCTTTGAGAAAAGAAGACTTAGGGGGGATCTGATCCATGTCTACAAATACCTAAGGAGCGGGAGGTAAAGGGATGAGACTGGACTCTTCTCAGCAGTGTGTGGCAATTCAACAAGAAGAAATGACCACAAACTGATACATAGGAAGGTCTGAACAAATGTGCTTGGGAACTTCTTCACAGTGCAGGTGATGAAGCACTGGTACAGGCTGCACGGAGAGGTGGTGGAGTCTCCTTCTCTGGAGATGTTCAAGACCTGCCTGGACGCCTACCTGTGCAATCTGGGTTAGGGAGCTGCTTTGGCAAGGGGGTTGGACCCGAGGATCTCTAGAGGTCCCTTCCAACCCCTACAATTCTGTGATTCTGTGAAAATTTGGACAAGTTTTTAACCATGAGTCACTTTTTGTTTGTTTGTTTGTTTGTTTGTTTTTGACTCTAGATGCTTCTTTTTAGTTCAGGCAACATTAATATTACGGAATTATTTAGAATGAAATATTAACTTATTCGCAGGGACTTCCCAGAGTGTGATAACATGGTAACCTTCAGAGTTTGTGGCTGGTGAAAATCTAATTACACTTTTCTGTTTTAACAGCCTAAATCTAAACTAGATCTGTGCTTTCGAATATTGAAATTTATAAATTCATGATTTTCCTTAGGTGTTGTATATATTAAAATACTTCAAATGCTTGATATGAGCATACAGCAGATTAGAAAATAAACTGGAGCAGAAAATGTAGAAGTACTTAATTATACATGACTAAAAGATACCGTGCATAAGTATCTTTGAATACTAAAATCACCATGCAGTTCAAATTTTCTTCCTAGTATTTAAACTATAAAGCTAGAAAACTATTTAAACTTTCTCCTGAGCTATACTGTGTGATAAGTGCTGAAAGATACATCTACTCAATGACTGTTTTCCAACCGTAGGATTCTCCAAATTATGTCATTCTTTCCCTCCCATAAAAATTAATTTTTTATGTCTAAAACTCTGCATTTTGTCATTTGTCTAGCATGACTGCTATGAGCCTTGGGCTCTGTTGAAATCTGTATGCATGGTATAAACATATTTTTCAAAAAGATAAACAACAATTCATGGAACAATGTAGGCTGATCCCAGGAATTTTATTAACTGTTATAAAAATGTTCGCATTTATTTTCATTATAATAAGACCTTTTATAGCTATAAAGTACTTTTGTAACAGATGGATTCGTATGAGGAAATCCTGTATATTCAGTACTCAGCAGTCAAAGTACATACATACTAATCCTTTATGCTGTTAATAATTTGCTTATGTCTGTGTAACTCTTAGATCAAGTGTAAATCTTAAAATCATGGAGTCAAAGAATGGTTTGGATTGGAAGGGACCTCAAAGCCCCCCCCCCCCAACCCCTGTCATGGGCAGGGCTGCCCCCACCAGCTCAGGCTGCCCAGGGCCCCATCCCACCTGGTCTTGAGCACCTCTGGGGATGGGGCACCGCAGCTTCTCTGGGCAGCTGTGCCAGTGCATCACCACCTCCCTAGCAAAAATTTCTTCCTAGCATCTAACCTAAACCTCCCCTCTTGTTCAAGTGGGACACCACTCATGACTGGCCTCCACCTGAACACAGAGCTGCTGACTACAACCCTCTGTCTGTATGGTAACCATACAACCAACTCTTTATCCACTAAATAGCTCACCCTTCAAATACATATCTCTCCAATTCAAAGATAAGGATGTGATGTGGGACCATGTCAAAGGCCTTGCTCAAGTCCAGACAGATGAAATCCATTGTCTTTCCTTTGTCTACTGACATCATCTCTCCATCGTAGACCACCAGATTTGTCAGGCATGGTCTGTCCTTGGTGAAGCCGTACTGGTTGTCTTGATCACCTTTTCATCTCACATGTACACTAACATCTCCCAGGAAGATCTACCCCATAGTCTTTCCAGGCTCATTGATGAGACTCTCTTGCCTGTAGTTCCTTGAGTCTTCCTTTTTCCCTTCTTGGAAATGGGGGTGATGTTTTCCTTTTTCTCACAGAGTCTTCTCCTTACAGCCACAACTTTTCAAATATGATGTGGCTTGGCAACCACATCAACCAGTTATTTCAGAACACTGGGGTGCATGTTGTTGGCATTTTAGAATCCCAAATTTGAAGGTCTTTGGAATCAACTTTGGAGCTGACTGTAAGCCATCCTATAAAGCAATCCGTAAGCAGGAGTTTTGCTCAGTCCATTGTACTAAGATGTGTACATACAAAATGGGCCCTGAAATATGTGGTCAGAATAAAATGAAATCTTCTGTAAGATGTAATGACAGTGTTAAAAGATTTTTCTCCATAGAGCATGTACAACTTTTAAATGGATTATAAATTTGAAATTGTTTTTGTCATAGTAACGTCTTCTTTTGTACAGCAATTAGTATTCTATACTAAATACCAGTTTTCTTTATTGCATCTGAAAGAGGTGTTTGATTCAAGAAGCTTAGTTGTTTATTGTTATGCGTAACTACTTTTCATAGCTGGTGCAGGGAATAAGAGCAGAGGATGATAATGGCATCTTTGCTGTTTTTCTGTACTATATTTATCATGTTGGCAGCCATCAGTGGCACAGACATTCTTATTGAGAATTTTTTTTTTTAGATTATCTCAATGGCATTGCTTGAAAATAGTATCAAATTCTTACGATTTGCATGTGTCTAGTAAAATAGGAGTACCTCACCATAACACAGAAATTGCAGGCAGGATAACATTGCTTTTGTTGTTTACTTCTAAGTTCTCCAGCTTCTACTTTTACAGATTCTATTTAGCTTGCTATATGACATAGAAAAATTTTGTTGTGCAGTCAGAAGCAGATCAGTCAAGTTTTGAATAATTACTAGTTTAACTTATTTGTCATTTTTAATATCAAAAGGCCACATTGTAACTACAATCAGTCCAACTGTGTGAGGTTTGAGTGCACACAGATTAACCATTTTCCCTTGTATCGTTTAGGTTTCCGTGCAACAGCGGAATTTCAGTATGAATTAAAGTATCAATCAGATGAAATTAAATCTCAGCTTGAATCTTTAGTTGGTATGCATCTGATTCAAAGAGAAGAGGATACAGAATCTGGAACTGTAACACTGATCTTTAATATAGTATTTGCACCTAAAAAACCAATGAGGTAAGATCCTGTTCCTTATTACTTATTAGGTGTAATAAAATCCTGTCTGATCATGACCTCCATGCATTGTTTTCCTTATTTTGTTTTCACCTCTAAGATCTGTTGTGTTAGATTTTCTTGGTTGCTGCTTCTCATTATGTCATCTTTGGTGTTAAGACTGGCAGTATTCCTTTTCAGTATTTGCTAGATGGTTCTGTTGGGTTTCTGCGTTAGTGTGTGTGCATCAATTTACTTCTAAGTGTTGGAGTATTGAAGGTGTTATGACTTCCAGTGTAAATCAGTTGCTCTCAAATTTGTGGAAAACATACAAACAAAATGGCTTGTCAATTTTGAAGAATGTTTCCTAGAATAGTAATATTCTTTGGTTGGATAGAATGGCTGAATTTGAAAATTAGTTTATATTGGTCTGGTAGCAATTGTCTGCAGAAAAAATATTACCGCTAGTCTTCAAAAGTTGTGATAGACCTCTTCAAAAAAATAAACTGTGAAAGGGAGAAACTTCTGGAGAAAAGGGAAAATTGCAACTTCCTTTGGAAGCAGTCAACAGGAGGAGGCTGGAAGATGCTTCACTACTGTATAGGCACAAAGTAAATTCAGAGGCTCAGAGCTGCCAGGGCGTGTAGAGTGTAATTGCTGCCATACATCAAGGGTTGTGTACAGAGAGAGTATTTTTATGAGTCAGAAGGGAACTGTATTCACAGTACCACACAAAGTTATTGAAATAAACTAAGAGCAAACCTTTAAGGAAGACTATCCATTCACCCCACACAGTGTCTTGTGTCAGAGAGAAGAAACCTTGATTACTATTCTCTCTTTTTTGGCTTTTGCTTCTTTGTCAGTTGGTTTATTTGTTTTTTTGGAATGTGTGTTTGGTTTTTATCTTTCTGTATTTGAGAACTATTGGTCTTGTTATAGAGGACCAAAATACTGCAATAAAATTAGTTTTCTATCATCATAATCTACTTAGACGTAAGTCAGATCTATCTGATTTTAATATGAACTGCTAACAAACAAATTCTGCTTCAAGTCTCTTCTAACACTTCAGTAAGAGTAACAAGCAAAACAAATTGAGTTAAATTTATGTATCCAAACTGAGTAAACAAATCCCTCTGCTACGCTCATCATTTTGTTTTCATATAATATATTTTCTTGTATTTTGCTGTAAATATCAAATGCTATTTAGCCTTTGTTCCAGTATGAAGTGTGACGAATACATAATATGCCATATAACATTAAGAACATATTCCTCTTTAAAGCTGTCTGTATTTTCATTTTTCTGCAGTATGCATCTGCACACTTGAAGGTTATTTTGAACATTAATTTACTAAGTTTATGTTTTATAATACTCTTCAATTAATAAATATTGTATCTGAAATTTTAAGGAATGAAGGAACTTTAGTAGTACAGTGCACTACAGGGGGTGTCTGGAAGTTTCCGTTGCTGTTTATTGCTACAGAACCAGAAGTGGATGATGTCATCAACATTGAAGCAATTGGCCTAAATAAGGAATCTGTTGTTGACTTTAAGCTTACGAGCCAAACAAGGTAAAAATAGATATGACATAGTATTTGTGCAGTTTTCTGTAAATTAAACTTACGCTCAAAAATATGTAATAAAAAAGATTGGGCAACAGAAATGTAACTGATGTGCAGTTATTTAGAAAATATGTTATTACTTTCAAGTGCTCCATTGTATATATAACAAATAGGATCTGGGAGCTATTCTGTAGGAAGCAAAAACATTCTACAAATTAGTCTACAGCTCTTCAGGAGAAAATGTGTTGACTAATCCAAATGCTTATGTTTTGAATAAGATTTACCCCTAAAATGCTATTAGTGTTAAAATAGGTAATACACTGCTAAGTAGGGTGTGTAATGATATTAAAAGCAAGCTATTAAAGGCTTAATACTCGTTTTAATCAATTGTTTTTCAAAGTACCTTATTCTTCAAACAAGTTAAAAACGATCCTTTGCATTGTACTTTATTTTTTTAAATGTGTAATTCCTGTTTTACTGTGTAAGAATGTACATATTCAGCTGTCCTCTACTTTTTCACTGAATGAAATAATTCTGTCAGATTCTTCAGTATCTTATTACTGGTCTACACATACTCTTTAAAATCCTACGGAAATTTCTGTTGAACTAATTTTTAAATACTTTTAATTATCTTTCCATCATTTTCTCAATATATTCTTAATTTGGTAGAAAACCAGTAGTGACATTTTTATAGAGCAGAAGGTCAAGAAATATGAGCTATTGATGGATATTAAAACAGTGAACAGAATTAACATACGGAATTTCTTGTTTCTTTTTCTTCTTTACAATTTTCTTTTTTCTTTTATTTTACTGTACAACTAGAATGTGTGCCAAATACAATGCTTTCATTGCAGACACATGTTTTTGAAGCATCCCCAACAGTAAGAGCATTTGGATCTAACTGACTTTTTAAAGAGCTTTTTTTCCTTAAAGCTGTGCATCTGAGATGGACAGTTGTTCCAGGTTTTAGATGTCTGTCAGTTTTGATAATTGCTAAGGACTCTGAAAAAAGCTGCTATCACAGTGTTCAAGGTAACAGCTTCAACAGAATGGGCTGTTTCTGGAACAAAAGTGAAGCAATTACTCTGGCAATACTGTAATCTCCTGGTAGGTGTTTGATAGTAGTGAAGAGATCTAATGTTCTCCACAAAATATTGAGTCATTATAGTTATATAAAGAAGGAGATATAATAGAACACAAAATCTCTTTTTGCCTTAAACAAATTCCAATTTTATTTTATATAGCAATTATTTCCCCAGTATGCTTCAAACACAGAATATAAAGATTGAATGTAGTGAAAATGTTCCGTGTTATAAATACTGCCAGAAACCACTCTGAGTGATTTATATTGCTTTATCTTTGAGTGGCTAATGATGTTTTGGTGGTGGAGGTTTTATTACAGAAATAGAACTATAAGCAAGCCAAAATGTGGCATACAGGATCTGCAGTTTAAAAGCAATTACACAAGAAACCTGTATGTTGCAGAGTAATTTAATGCTTGAATAACTCAAATGACTCAGATTAACAATAAATTTCTGAAATATTAAAAGTATGGATTAAAAATTTCATCAGGATATAGAATGCCCTTCTATAGACCTTCCCTGGGCAAAAAAAATGATCACTCATTTGAATATTTTTCATAATGAAAGAGTTAGTAGTCCATTTCTAAATAGAATTCATTCTAGTATTAAAAACCTGTTTATCCTGTCCGGCCTTGCCCCCCAGTAATGTACATTCTGTCTTTATTTATTTCAATAGGTAGTTCCTCATGGCATTTGTTCTTCAAGAATAAATGAGAGTAAGGAATAGAAACAGATTTGAGTAACCTGCTAGAAAGGAAATCTGCAACTGTGTCCTCCCTTCTGCTACTTGCAGGACAGAGTTGCAGAATTTTTCTCAATACAGCATCTTTTTTGGCTGGCAGAGTGTGTAGTGATGCAAAAGAGAATATTTGAGAACCTCAGACCAAATAAATCTTAATATCTATAAGGACAGATTAAGATCTTGTATACAACAGGTTGAACGCTTCACAGAACACCATTGGGGTCCACTGCAAACCTATTAAGTCAGCCTTTCTTCTATTCAGCTACTGCAATTTGAATGCTCATTTCTCCTTTTAATTTCACTCCTCCCCAGCAAAACCTTCAATTTATGTGAAGTTTTTCAAAGTAAATTGATGATTTTCCCGTTTACCCATAACCACATTTAATGTAATTGCTTCAGGAATTATGACAGTTGCAAATGAGAAGTAGTTTCTGTGCTGCTCACAATGATATACAATGATGAATGCTGTGGGAGTCTATGCAAATACATAATGCACTCTCTCTTTCGTACATGTAAAATAGTGCTCTCCTGCTTCCAGCAAGCAACAGTCCAATATCAGCTTCAGTAAATAATGAAAGACAATGACAATGCAGCCACACAGTTTTGTTGTATGAAAAATCTTTAAAATGTTTTTAAAATCTGCCTGCATGTAGAACAGTCATCATATATGAGGAGCACAATATTTTTACTTTCAGCTTTTTGAAGTCAAAAGGGACATGCTGAATAGTTTCTCGTAATGGCATTAAAATTGGCTCAACTCAAAAAGGCAGATTTCACTTAAATAAGAAAACATCATCCATTTTATAACATTCATAGATGACCCTTCTTTGGTATTTGTTGTAAATGTAGGTTTAATTCATTGCCAACTGAAATCATTGGCAACATTTGCACCTAAGTAATTGGCTAGAGTACAAAGATCTAATGTGTTTTTATCATTAGTATTTCTTTTAGTAACAAATGTGTTATTGAATGCCAACATTTACAGAATAACAGAATAAATCAAAATGAATGGAAAGGGTGTTTTCCTGGATAAAAATTATGGAAACTTGTTTGATATCCCACTCAAATTACTGCCCTTTTTTTTTTTTTTTACTGATCTCTGTAATTGAAACAAATGATGAAAATTCTGAAATAGATGCTTTGCTTAAGAAATTTAGTCTGTTCTTTGTTTGGTTTACTAAAAATAAATTGTTAATATATTTTAATGAATTATGTATTGGGATCAGAAATATTTTATTAATACAGAACATTTTCTACAGAATATTTACTAGTACGTATTCCAGTACACAGGCATTTTGACAGTACTGGATTCATTTCTTCACATTAAAATACTACCATCCAGCCACAGCAGAATATTACCTTGTTTTCCAGTGCCAGTACTTCAATAGCCAATGTGAGCCATGGCTGGATTGATGTGCATGCACAACATGATCACTGGATTTATTTTTTTAACCAATATTAGTTTTCCATGTTTTGTCAAGATATTTGATATTTCTCTTCTGTCCATCCTATCTGCTCACATACCAAGCCTTCTTTCATCTATTTAATTATGTTAATTATGTCTTCCATAAAAATAATTGAATTTCACCCATCCTTTGATTCCTAACCTCTCATTCCAATCCCATGTTTATTACAAACAGGATACTTGTTACACTATGGCAAGTTCTCAGATGTACTCAAACTATTGCTTCAGAGAAACATTCTTAATTGCACAATGTTTGATAAAATAAAAAAAATGTGTTATCACATTATGGTCTCTACAGAATGGTAATCTACAAAAATCAAGATTCCACCAAATTATATAACCAGAGCTAAAATAGAGAGAGAACAAAAGCAGGTGGACTGGAGACCTTAGGAGTTTAGGCTTTAAATTGACTACAGATGGTGACTTAGTTATCTTCACTTACATTCCACGTCTTGAACGCCGCTCTTTACATTTTCCTGATTTCATCTCTGTGTGTTTCCTAGTGAAAGGAAAATTTTGTGAAAATATTCCTTCATCACACAAAATCAATATTGACTGAAGAATAGCAAGCAACCCAATTTCCAGCATTTACTAATTGTGAAAGGAAACACAAAAATTTTCAGTTAAAACTTTGAGAATTATTTTATTTTATTTTAATCAGTGATTTATTCTGTTAGAATTTTCATAAGCCATAATTATGCATGCTGCAGCAAAGTACATTCATTAAGTTTTCAGCACATTCCTCTCTCACTACGTTATGTACATGTTACTGGCCTGGATTCCTACAACAGTCTCCTTATTTCCAGATCTGTAAAATTCTACCATTAATTTTAAGATCTTATTAGAATCCTTTATCATAATATCTACTACAAAATGGCAGCTGCAAAATATAGATGTTGACTGAGCTCCATTTTGAAGTCTCAGTATAGACTGGTGGAAAATATTAAAAATGATACATGTGCAGCAGAGTATGAAACATCTATATATTTCTTACCAGTACAGTGTCTGGCTTTTAACACATTTAGCCAGGAACCATATCTACCCATATGACCTGGACTCTTCTAGTAGGAAAAGATGGTTCACCTATCTGCATATCTGATTCCCCTGGGTAGAACAGGAATGAGATGGAAATTGTAACATTCTGTGAAGATGAATATCTGAGCTCCTGCTTTGATTTTACAACACGTGCACAGGAAAAGTGATGTTATACTTGGTAAAACATTCCCTGACAGTAATTTGTCACACACTATTTACTTAAATTTTTGGAAGTCTTTTGATTCTGAAACAGTCTTTCTCAAACTGTATAATAATAATTGGAGTTAAACCTTTTCTGATGTCCAGAGGTCAGGATGTAGAGTGGTCAATTATAGCAGAGTTGCTATTGGTAACATAACCAATTTTGTTAGCCTGATATAGTGGATGGCAACCCTGCCCACAGCAGGGGGTTGGAGCTCAATGATCCTCCAACCTCTGCCTTTCTATGACAACATCCTGATCTTTTTTGCACTGCTGGTTTTTGTTGATGTTGTTGAAGAGGAATCATCTAAAGCAATAATAATTTCAGAGAGTTTGACAACAGTGTATAGTTAATAAGTACAAAGATTTTCCCAATGAAATTTCTTGTGACATCCAACATATGTTATCTACTAATGACAATAAGTTTATTTATGATTAAGGATTTTTAGTTGCTCACTGCAACATTTTCAAATCGTGTCTTTCATTAAGCACTAATGCACTGTACAGATTAAGGTGTTATATTTTATTGGAAAAAAAAGTTTGATCAGCAGTACAGTGGATTATTTTTAAGTGTAGTTCGCATTATGCAAACAATGAAAAATTCTACAGGAATAATTTACTGGTTCTTTAGTTTGAGGAAGAGAGAAATTAATATTAAATTTATTTTGAGTCTTAATAAAAACCTGTATTTTCCATTTTGCTGTACCTAAGTATATTTTACACATTTTACAGTGAGATCTCTATAGGTTTATAAACTTTTTTTTTTTTTTTNGAGGATTTTTTTTTTTTTTTTAAATTTTTTTTTTTTTTTTTTTTTTTTTTTTAATGGATGACTTAAAGTGCTATACTTTACTGGCTTGCAAGTTTATAAATTATCTTAATTGAGAACACCGAAGAGCATAAACTGCTATTTAAGAATAATGTGAAGATTAACGGAGTCATTAAAAGCATGTCTATTAAATACTACTTCAATTTCCATGCTTCCTGTTGCCATGATTTCATTGTCCAATTATTATTTGAATTTAAATAAATATTCACTCTTGTTCATTATTTGAATAGGAGGAGAGTTCACATTGTCTGTAGGCAATATCAAACTGTTAATTGCACAAGTTATAGAACACAAAGGTGGTAGGCCACATTTGCTTTCTCTGGTTTATGTGACCTCTGGCTTTTGTATTTACTAATTCATTAGTGTTTGATTTGTATGTGTTTTCAGAACTCTGCACTCATTACGCTTCATCACATTTGTTAGTATCTCCACCCTTGAGATAAACAAAAGCCTTCTTGAAAAAAATATAGTGAGCTTCATCACTGTCCTTCATGGCTGCGAAATGAGAGGCCAAACATTAACTCCAGTCAATTTTACCTGAAGCAGTAACCAAAGAGAAAAGGAGGAATTAATTTTTAATCACTTTAAGGCACATAATTATTAATTTTTAATTATACACTAAATATACTGACACTGAAAATAATAATGTCTGAAATTCAGGTGCCTTTCTGGTAACTTTATCTCCAGCTTTCTCTGTAGTATAGAAAATGACAATGACAAGCAATCGACTTATGCTAGCAAGCTATCTGGGATGCCAGATTGTCTCCCTGATGTGAACATCAGTGAAAACACTGCTTATTTATTTCTGATAAGCCATCTTCATATACATTTTTACCCTCAAAATTCATGATGTATTAGAAATACAGGCACTGTGTTAGGTTTCTGTTTCTGATTGTGGATGAAGAAGTTTTTCATTTTTAGTTCTACATAGAACAGTTAGCCATATCTTAACAGAATTCTTTTTGGCATCTCCCTGAATGTTTTATCACTGCATCTGTATACTCTTGTATGCCTTGTGAACACACAAAGTGCTTAGTGGGGGATGTCATTTCTAACTTCTTACCACAAAAGAGATTGAATGCAGGAGATAAAATGCTGCCTTAAAATATTCCAGAACCAAGACAACAGAGCAATTTTGTTGGAAATCAAGGGTTGTGTTCAGGTTCCTGTTTCCACAGCCAGAGTTTGAATAGTCATCTCAGGCATGTTTAATGAGTTCTTTACTATGTCACTCAGTTTAATAGGCACCACATCTTTTTCATCCTGTGCCCTTTTTGTGTTGTAGGCATGCTCTAAGTGTTCACACCTGAGTAGACCTTCTGAGAAATACAGATGCTAAGACTCAAGGCTAAGATTGCATATAGACAGATGAAAAGTTATTGCTCATTGCCTGGTGTTATCAACTGAGCTGCATGACTTTAGGTGCCACAAAAAGAGATTGACAGTGTAAGCTTGATGTCAGAAGACTTGAAATGTACTTGCAGAAATGCAGTAGCTTCAACAAGCTTGATGTCACCAAATGGAAAAGTCAGGCACCAGTAGCCCTGTTAAATGTCAGTCAATTTTCTGAGGGAGCAGAAGCTTTTTGGTTTCTGTTCTCTGCAGCTGCATTATTTGCTTCTACAAACTTTGTGTGACCTTTTTTCCATGAGAGCATTTTTGGATTTAAGAAAACCTTTCATGAGAACACATGCAAAAGGAAAGCTATTTTTATACTACATGACCCAAAGTGTCATGAAGTGAATACCACTTGCCCTAGAAATGTGGGACAATTCACTAGAAATTTGAGTAACCATAAAATATTAAAATTCACTTGGTTGTGAATGTTTTATTTGAAAAAGACTGTTATTTCTGGTGCAATAATCCATGAATAAAAAGATTTAACAGCTTTTTTTTTTCTTTTAGTGAGATGTTAGTATCATGATACTTGCCTTGCTGCTCTGCAGTAGGTTGTTGCAAATTAGTTTTTGACCATGCCATTGTATTGCTGATTTCTATTGTCCTCTTTCTGTCTCAAATAGAACTGCCTTCAGCATCACACGTAAGAACTAACAGGAGAATGTTTCACTGGAAAATAAAAATTATATATATATTTTCATACTGAGATGCTTATGTTCTGAGGAACAGTAATAGGACTGGCAGTGGTGTTGGCCAAAGATTCTTTTGCAGTCCTCAGCCACTGTTTTTACCAGGAATAAGACATTCTTTAGTGCAATGGTACTACCATGAAATTTGCAATTGTATGACATTTGCAGTACTTTGACTGTAGTTAAATTGGATTAAGATACTGCAAGAGACACAATAACCTCCTTTGCATTCCTGTAGGTACCCTGAGCCATTCACTGCATACTTCCTGGCAGGCAGTGATCCAGACTTTGTTGTACTGCCGCAAGCTGGAGAACTTCTTCCAGTGGGCACTGTTGGAACTCATATAACAGTGGGATTCAAGCCAAGAATGTACGGCAAGAAGCATAAAGCAACGCTTGTAATTCAGGTAAATTTTCCTAAATACAACACACAAATGCATTGCCTGGAATAAAATGAAAAACAGTCCTTTACCAAGAAGCAGTACTGATGCACTCAAATGCACACTATTACTAGAATCATAAAACCCTTAGAGTTGGAAAGAACTTGTACAGGTCATCTAGTCCAACTCCCCTGCAATGAGCAGGGACATACACAGCTAGATCAGCTTGCCCAGGACCTGGTCCAGCCTCATCTTGGATGTCTCCAGAGGCAGGACTTCTGCCACATCTCTGGGCAACCGGTGGCAGTGCCTCACTTTTTAAAAACAAGCTTCAAAATGAACAAAACAATTTTTTTAGCCAAGTAGCTTCTGAAAGTCTGAAGGTCAGGGAACATCACAAGACATTTATTCTCTCGGTAGTAACAATGTTCTTATTACTACAGGAATTAATTTTTAAGTCTTTCTTTAAAAGGAAACAGTTTGTCCAATGTATGTAGGAGCAGCAAACACATGAAACTCTATGAAGGATGGCGTGCACTATAAATGTACTCACTGCATGCTGGCAGTGTTTCCAGGGTACAGTACTGGAAGTGAAACTGCGATATTGATTTAAAAAATAAGGTGGTAAAAACAAAATTGATAAAAAGACGCACGGTAAATGTCTACAGTGTTTTATCTCTCTGAGTGACAACTTGTACAACAGGAGTAAGAAATTCAAATACTAGGAAAACAAATCCCTCATGCTTATTTTCACATAAAAAGCAGTAATGTTTACCTCTCTTGGATTCAAAACTGAAAATAACTCATCAAATACATTCTGTGTTCTTTTTTATTTAGATAATACCAAATGACACATCTGTAGAGCTTGGAAATATCTACTGTAGATTTGGAACACAACTCCTGTTGTTAGGCATGAAACATTTAAATGTTTGTCTTTGGTTTATCTTCAATCAGTAACGGAATTTAAACATGACAAATTTATCTGGAATGTGACAAAGCATGAAGGTCAAAGATTATCATTAGCTTTGTAAGAACTCACCGATTTCCTTCTACAAATTTATCAGTACAGATAGGCTTTGAGTAATCGGATTTTTAAATTATATCTACTCAAACTTCAGTTTTGATCTAGGAATATGACTCTTTACTTCCCCACCTGTGTTGCTGTGCATGAGTGTAGGAATTCAGTCATATATATTAGTGCCATGGGTCACATCTTGTCCAGTCTGCTTCGGTATGTTCAAAAGTATATTAATGATTCTTAATAACTGTAATATCCATTTTTTTTTGGTTCAGTATCACACATCACAGTATATCAGAGAATTTCTAAAGGTTTTACTCTAATTAAATAGTTGCATGTTTTGACAAGGCTTATACTCTCTTTGCTTCCTCCTTTCCTCTCCACAAAAACTTTCACTCGTAGTTCTTATAAAAACCAAAGTATATGTGACTGTAATTCTGTTGCTCCACTCTTAACATCTGCCTGCAAGATTTGATGACACGTTGAGAATACCAGATATTCATTTCCACATTTTCTGTTAGTTGAAATAATTTTCATTACTCACCCTGAGGGAGACAGATTTAGTTAGATGGCAAAAAGATTATTAAATCACTCCTATTTGGGGAATAATAATGAAGGTAGTGAACTACAGTTAATGTTGGATCTAACACTGAAGAATTTCTCTTGCAGGTATTCTTTCCAGCCACTCTATTGGCTGAGGCTTTGGACCATTTTTCAAAGCAGTGAAGAAGTTTCATTTCTTATTCAGTATTGCCTCTCTTCTGACTACAGCACTCTCTCTGAATTTCTGGGGATGAAGTCACAGTTCTAATGCCAACATATTTTTATTATTAAATCCTATGAATAGTGAGTAGCAGAACTGTTTTTTTTCTGTGCTTCAATGAACAGTGATAATTAGGCTGTAAAGTAGCATAGATAACAGTGTACGTTTTTTGTCTTCTTTATATTGGTCATTACAATTGCATTGTAAAGAAAAACAGGAGGTTGGATTAATGGAGAAAGATCCTGCAGTCATCTTTTCTTTTGCTGGAAACATTAAATTCGAACATTGTACATGCAAATGTTTTGTTTTATTTGCCTTGCTGAGAACTGAGTCCTGAGGTGATGATTAACATTAAGAGATTATAATGTGTCTTTACCAGAATTCTGTGTATACGTTTATATCTATAATTGAAATAATGTAGCCTCTCTTGCTTTTTCTATACAAAGGAGGCACTTCATGAGATATTTTGGGGACTCTTTAAAACCTCAGTATTTGTGAACACTTACAGTAGATTTTATTAATAAAATTAATAGGATTTTATTAATAACAGAGGTTGGAGGGTTGTGATTGGTGGCACAGAGTCCAGTTGGAGGCCTGTACTTAGCAGTGTTCCTCAGGGGTTCGTGCTGGGTCTGGTTTTGTTCAGCATTGTCATTAATGACCTTGATGAGGGGATAGAGTCCACTCTCAGCAAGTTTGCTGATGGTACAAAGCTGAGGGGAATGGCTGACACACTGGAAGGCTGTGCTGCTACTCGGTGAGACCTGGACAGGCTGGAGAGCTGAGCAGAGAGAAACCTGATGAGATTTAATAAGAGCCAGAGTAGAGTCTTGCATGTAGAGAGGAGTAAGTGCATACACCAGTATGGGTTGGGGGATGACCTTCTGGAGTGGAACTCTGCAGAGAGGGGCCTGGATGTCCTGTTGGGTGGCAAGTTGGCCATGAGCCAGCAGTGTGCTCTAGTGGCCAAGNATCAGTTACTTTGCTGAAGCAATTCAATATTCTTGATGTTCAACTCATCGTGAAATCTGAAGTCCTTAGTCAACTACGTATCAAAACAAATAAAATTAGACAATTATTTATATAGTTGTCAACAATCTAAGTTTTATAAAAGTGCCATGGAATATGATTTTTTAAACTTCTGTAGATCAAAGAATGAAATTAGAGAAATTTAATAAAAAGCCAATAAAGAAAATAATCCTGTTTATTACAATAGCTATGAAAGAGAGTATTTCATTCTTAATGAGCTACAAGTAAGAAACAATTATACAGTGCATTAAATGTATTATTCCATAATCAAACTTCATCATTTATAACAGCTTTCATAAACAGTGCAGTTCTAACGGAAGAAAAAATATATTTCCACTAATTATAAATTAGTGAATAGATAAGCTTCTTTGATAAGCTGTCAATTGCTTCCTCAGTCAGATTGAGGCTGGGTTCTGATATACTGGCAAAGCTGACACAAAAATCAGCATGGCCAAGGGGCAGCAAGAGGCAATGAGGGCAGGGAATACTGTGCAGGCTTCCTTGCAGCAGGAACCGCTGCCAGTAGACAGCAGAGTGGAGGCTGGCAAGTCCTTGGAAGAGGGTGTATTGTAGTTGGCTTACAGTTAATTTGCTTGCAGTCTGCTGAATCCAGCTAGAGACCCGAGCAATTGCATTGTAATTCATGGATGAGACTTCGGAGGCGTTCTAAAGCAGAAGGCAAACAAAATAAGTCTTAGAAGATAAAATAGATGTCAGAGTAAACCAGATTGTAGGTAACATTATCGAGCCCTCTAGAAGTCAGGCTTGTGCACCTTTATTACTGAATAATCACTGACTTGGCCTATTGAAGATAGTGTATCAAAACCATTTGTCATGCTGCTCTGGAAATAAACGATGCAGTGTGTGAGCCAATGTACCCATCTGTGGCTTCTCTAAGCTCTTGTATGCCAGCTTACAAACAGCAACAGAAAATGATACTGTTACATATGCAGTAGCCCAGTGGAAATAGAACCCATGTTGCTCCTGGTACCTTTGTTAATTACTGCTATTCCATGTTATTCCGAATTGGATCTCTTAAAGTGAGGGAGCAAGGAAAAATGCAACAAAATTAGTAACAGAATTGACGTAGTTTTGCATTAAAGAAGGCATGGCCTGCATTCCTGTGTTGATACTGAAATGAGTGTTACGATTATAAACAGATATCCAGAAAGTTCATTACAGGCAGTGAATGTAGCACATCTCATCACTAGCATCACTGGACTTTGAGTACAGAAGTAATACACAAATGCTTTGATTAACAGGCATGAAAAATGGGTATCTTGCTTATTGAGACCATATATCATACAGGCAAAATGTGAGACCAGTGTAGAAACTATGGATGTATAGGAGTGTTGAAAACATAGCTGGTATTGAAGGAATATTTTGTATTGATTATATTACATCTAAACAAAACTGTGAAACACCTAATGTTTGAACTGTAGATGTTAATTAAACCACCTTTAATTCTATCTGGAAATATATCTCTCTGTTAAGAAAATTACTGTAGAGCTATCTTAATTAGAAATGGGAGAGCAAGACCATTGATTAAATATGAATTTCCATGTGTGGTATCTGTAAAATAAGAACAAGTGTTCACAAGCACCCAGAGTCTGATCACTCTCCTTCTCTTTGGTGCCTTGAAATAAACTGCGGTGATCATTTCTCAGTATGGCTCAGTACTCCAGTTCTAATATATCCCACACTCTGTGGGAGGAATGGCTCACACGTGAGTATATAAAGAAATGAGTACATAAGTAAATATTTTATATGTTTTGCAGTTAATGTTCAAAGACAGAAAAGAAATGAAAAGATGAGCACAAATAAGACTTACTACATTATAAGCTGTAGTCACTGAACCACAGAGTGGGTGAGATTTGAATGGTCTTCTGGGAAGGGCTTGTCTAACCGGAGTTAGCTTTGTTCATTGCAGCCTGTACTTTGCTGGGTGTTGGATTTGTGACTGTAACAGTCTGGATAACTTAGGAGTGTTTGGGCTGTTGCTGAACACTGTTTGCACAACACTGAGGCTTCCTCCTCCCATTCAGTGTGTTCCTAGGGTGTGAGTAGAAAACTGGTGATACAGCTGGGAAACTGAGCCCAGGCTGTACAGTGTCACATTTCAGCAATTAAAACAAATAAAAAAAACTTCTTTTTTTTTTTTTCTTTCTCCCCTCTGCTTGCCTTTGTGGAAAGTGCCTTTGTGTTATCTGTGGTTTGCTGTTTTTTATTGTTGTTGTTTTTTCTTTCTGTTTATGTCTTAAACTATGAAAATATTAATGAATGTTAATAAAAATTAAGAACAGGACTCCTGAGTTATACTGGACTCTGACTTGAATTCATGCCATTGGTCATTGTCCTGTGGACTCAGCCATTCAACTAATTTTTAATCCACTAGACTCTATGCTCTGTACTTCATCATCTTATGTATGAAGATCTTAAGGGAGATAATGTTGAAAGTCTTCCACTTGCTGAATCCATGCTAACTATTCTCCATCACTTTCTTGTCTTTCATATGACTGGAAATGGTTCCCGAGATTAGTTGTTACATCACTTTCCCAGGGTGTATGTAGGTTCAGAAGGGCAGGATGCATTGTCTGTAATTTTGTGTGCCTTAGCTTACTCAAGTCCTTGCAAATTTTGATTGGATTTTCCTGAGCTACCACTGTTCACACTGAGTTTATTCCAGGTAACTGGAATATACTCTACCTTAAAATTCTTGATACTCACTCCCAACATTTAACTCACTCCAGCATATTTTAATTTGTATGTAGCTGAGTATCACTGTCGGCCTATGCTGAATACACATGGTCTGTGTCCTGCAAATTAATCCTACAAATCATAAGTCAACTATAAGAATGCACTAAATACCTAAAATATACACTTCTATGTAAATCATTTGGTGACGGTATTAGCAGTTAGTATTCACTGAATAAATTATTTCATATAATGGAATTATACAATATTTTGGGTTGGAAGGGACCTCAAAGCCCACCCAGTTCCAACCCCATGCTGTGGGCAGGGCTGCCCTCCACCAGCTCAGGCTGCCCAGGGCCCCATCCAGTCTGACCTTGAGCACCTCCAGGGATGGGGTGTTCATGTACATTTTCCAGTCTGCTACAAGGATGGCTGAACAACTTATTTGAATAACTTATGATACTTATATAAAATGTGCACCATATGCTTTATTTTTGCATTTTTGAAAACATTCTTCAGAAAAAAAATAATAAATTAGTTCTGCAGAAGGCCATTACTCCAATCAGATGAACCCAAATTATTGCTTTCTTCTCACTTAAATTAGACGATAGTTATCAGGACTTTCTAGGGATTGATAACAGGAAGTCATCCATTTTAACATGAAATCCTCTCTGAGACTGTAAGGAATATTCAGGCCGTGGTCTTGTCTTTCTTCATAATCTATAATGTCAAAACCATATTATGTTTGAAATGCAGCAGGGCATTCATTGCGGGGAACCAGGGACTCTTAAAAACCTGTGTTATTATTAGGTCCATCTAAATAGAGTCAGTCTTTTATGTTCTAGTGTTCAATACCTTTGTATTTAACTTTGTTAGTATCAGTGTTAGTGTTGTAATTATTGTAGATTTGGTATAACAATCAGCACTGCTGTAAGAATAGAAAGAGTTCCTCTGATCTGGGGAATTTTGATCCACTGTGACTGAACAGTCATTCTCCCCTATCTGTCATTCCAGAAAAGCCTGATGTTTGATCCCTTTTTCTCTTTCATTGAAAGATGTCTGGCCTAGAAACTCAAACATACAGCTTGAAGGCACCTGCACTGCTTCTGAATTTGGTAGATTTACTCTTGTTGCCATTTTCATATCGGTTGGAATAGTCATTGTAGTGAAATTGTACAGCCTTATCCTGAAAGAAAATACTCATGGTGTAAGTAGAATTTGAAAACCTAATATTTTGCTCTTGGAAATTAAATATTCTAGTTAAACAGATATTTGTGGATATCTAAGATTTTCTGAAAATTACTGAATTCTGTGTGGTCTTGTAGCACTAACTTATGTTGGCAATTACATTAACTATCTCCCATTTGTGTAACACTTGTTTCCCCTTTAGCAGAACAGACTAAACTACAAGAATAGGCATTCCTTTCAGTAAATATGTATAGAAGTGCTTGATTTTCCCAGAAGGACTGTTTCTAACTGTCTTTGATGATTGCAGATGATTTACAATAGATGGATTATGATGTCATAAATGTTTTCTATTTTGTTTTGTTGTTGTTCTATCTTTATGGGTCCCATTTGAAAGGTTAATAGGATGATGTCCACAACATTTTCTCCATTGAGCATGAAGAGTTTCCATCAGGGAAGTTTCAGTTTCTTCTGCCACAGAGCTGCACTGAACACAGACTGCACAAAGCGTTTTTTTCTCTGAATAAAGGTTTTCTCAATTATTGATGATAAATTAAGTTGAAGGGTGACATAGCCTACCACTTTTGCTTAAATCCCACTTCAAACAATTAAGAACATTATAGAAAATAAAATTATAGTTTGTGTGGATTTCATGTAAGTCCAAACTAAATTTAACTCACTGGCTGTAACAAATGACCTTGAAGTGATCACTGAATCATGCACAATCTGCGTATGACCCTGAGCTTAAATTTTCCTTAAAGTAAATTGTTAATCTAACAGATTAAATAAGGATAAACCAGTTCATCTTTTACTGGAGTTAGTAAGGCAATTAACTAACTCTGGAGAGAGATTTACTTACCTTAAATGGCAATTTTACCTTTCAACTTATGTTGGTCCGTACCACAACTACTTTTGCTGGCATTTATCTTTCAAGGCAGAGGAGTTAGTAGATCATTGCACAGTATTAAATAAGCTTTAGTATAAAGATGAGCTAATGTGACTGTTTTACACTGGAATGATATGCAATTTAAATTAGATTTTTATTTCTGCAGAAAGTTAATGAAAGTTTAAAAATATTATGCATGCCTGGTGAAGTATCTATTAAGATATTACATTTACTAACCTATGTAAGGATAAGGTAATTCATTCAAAAGTAAGTACCACCAATTTTAAAGCAGAGGATTTTTAAAAAGTTTCCTTTGAGAAGATACAGAAAAAAAATAATATTGTCAGGATAAGTCCACAAAAGTATAAATTCCATAAACCAGTTCCTCTAATAAGGGGCACCAGAATTGGTGATGACATTTAAGAGCTGTGTCTGAATGCAACCTATATGTGAAATCCTGTAAATACTGTACAAATGCATAGAAGAGAACAAAACCTGGGTCAAGAGGCTTACAGTTTAATGACATGAAACTTCTCCCCACTGAATAGCTGCAACATGAGTATAAAACTACTCGACACAATATTCGTTACATGTACATTAGCAATAAAAGGAAAATCTTTAGAACAGTAGTAGAACAGTAGAAAGGAGCATCTATCTAAAAGATAAATATGACCAAATCAAATGTTTCAGTGGCAAATATGAAACTGATAGTTAACAAAAATAACAGCAACAAGTCAGTGAGATACTTTGATATCCTTTTGATTCTCTTCAAAATGTTGTTAAAAGTATGGAATGACTGTAAAGAAAGTTTGAGATGGAGAAAGTTCACCACTCTTGCCTATGGCCTGTATGTTGTTTTTTTTTTGTTTTTTTTTTTTACCTAGACCATAATTAATTGACAGAATACATAAGTAGCTAGACAAGTTAACAAGCTATAGACTGGAGATGGTTGGTGGTATTGATGCTAAGACAAATTTTTTGTGAGGAGTGGTTGGTGGTTTGTATGCATACTGTTGCTGATCTCTATAGGCCAAATCTGCCTGGAGGGAAGCATAGCTCTCAGACTGGAAAGAGCAAATGGGCTACAAAGCCAGCTGTGTTAGTAGTGGAGCTGCTGGCTAAGTGCTTGAGGGGAAAACTCTTAACCTTTAAGGTTGGCTCTTGAACAAATTTGCAAATTGATTGAGGGTGTACATATCCTTTCTGATTCTATTTTCCTTGGATGAAAGTGTCACTGATCTTAAGTTTCATAGTTATATATACCAATGACTGTTTTAAGGATTGCTTAAGTGGGAGAAATATTACATAAACTGCAGTTGTTGAATTGAATCTTTATGTCTTGGAGTAGGGGAGAAAGGTGATCCTACAAGCCATGACCGTAGTTCGTTGCAGTGTAATGCAATAGCGTAGCACCAAAAAACCTTCTCTGGAACAAAAAGCAGTATGGCTGCACAGTCCAGTGCTGTGCCATATATAGAAAGGCAATATTTTGGGTATTTGGAAATATCACTTGTTTAAAATGGCTTTGCTGCCTTGAGGCTTCAAAGTCATGAAATCTGTTGCGTTCTTTTGTACTGTGAACATATGTACTATATACTTCACTTGAATAAATATATTTTATTAGATCTACATCATCCCATATTTTTCATTCAGTGTCCTCTACAAGTACTTAGAAGCAAAAATGGCCCAAACAGTACACCAGGAATTGCAAATTGCAGAGTGCAAATAGATTGCAACACTTAATGCAATTCTTGGCATAGTACAAAACTAAACATAATGACACATCAATTGAAATCTCTGGGATTTAGTTGTTCTGTTCTTTTGTTTTGATTTGTGTGTTGTTTTTTGTTCTTTTGTTTTTTTTTGTTTTTGTTAAAGAAAAAGGAGAATGCAGAACAAAAGATACGCAAAACAATGTACCTTTTCCTGGATGTAATGACTTGGAATAAAGATCTCCCTTCCTGAATTAAAGTGGCAAATTTTGAAAGAAAAATGAGTACAAGATTTGCAATAGTTACATATGGCTTTTTAGCAAACATAATTCTGCTTCAGAAAGCACACAAAACGTAGGAGACATACAGCAGTATAGAGTTCAGATGCATACAGGTAGTACTCCTTAAGAACACATAGGTGGGATGTGTATTAAGAATAAGAATCACATACTCACTAGGAATCAAGTGCTCAAGCATTACGAGGTATGACATAGAAACATACGCTTCATTCCCACAGACCAGTTATGATCACAGAGCAAATGCAGAGTGTCATTTTCAATTCATATAAATATTCATCAGAACAGAGATTTCAACAAGAAGCTGCAGTTCTCTTATTTGTACTTAAATCCCTTTTCTCTCTCTTCTTTCATTATTTTAGTGCAGAGATTCCACCATTTGAAAGTACCATTATGACCAATACCAGAGCTACAATTAAATCATATACTATAAACCTGAGGCATTTATATCATGCGGTGGAATAATTACCTTTGAACAGCATACAGAACTATAGGGTTTACTAAATAAGAGAGGACTTTAGGTCAGCTAGGATGCTGAATTATTTGCCTTTGTTGTGCCTGGTTCTGCATTCCTAAGGTTAAATACGATTTTCAGACGTTCTGCTCTAGAATAGCAGTTCTGTGTTATTTCGGTACTTCGCATGAAATAGTGTAAATATCTTTTGAAATCACTGCGGCATGGTATATAATTGTTACAGCATTTCAAAGTATTTGCTCACTGGTTTTATTTTAGCATGTTCTGTATTTTCAGACACAGTCAGTGCAGTGGACATATGAAATCAATGGACTGCTTCCATGGACCACATCACCTACAAGCCCAGCAAAAGTTGTTTCTACCAACAGTTACATAAGATCGACCACAGTTCGGCAGCGCAACTTTTTACGGGAGAATCTGAAGCTTACAACCACAGGGGTATCCTCACCTATCAAGGGTGCACCTTTAATCCTGAGAAAAAAATAGAGAAAGTTGAGTTGTGATTTTTCTTTTGCTTGCTCGTTCATTCTGCAGGGGAGAGACGTGAAGTAGATGTCTTTGTCAAATAAGAATCCACCAGTGATATTTACATCCCCCATATGAGTGTTGAGGCTTTCCTTTCTCTTTATGAAATGTTAGATCTTTGCTGTCGTACCTTCTAAGATCACCAGATGGATAACTCCTGCCTTCTTTTTCCACCGAGATTGTTTTTGTTGACTTCACTAACAGAATGTAAATCTTATTTGTGCCTTCATTTTGATGGTGGAATGGCTTGTCACAGAGTAAGTGCTTTCTTGGCACAAATACAGAATGGGCATCACTGCTCAGGAATGGGGAGCCTGAGAATATCCTGTGTTGGTTGCTGTGAATGAGTACCAATAAAACCATTTTACTTCTGTGTGCTTGAGGATTTTGCTTTTGCCATGCATTTTAGAGAAGCTATTACAGAAAATGTTGGATACACGTAAAACTGTGATGACACTGTTTCAACTCTCATTTTAAATACAGTGTGACCTGTTTTGATCAGAAACCAAGTGATTTTTAGTAAGTATAAAATTTCCCTTCCAAATACAGTTTGCAACATGGGAAAGACACTGCCAATAATGATAACTGGTATGCTTATAAAAGAGAACATGAAAGTCTGACACCATTTCTGTTATATGCTATTGGGAACGCAAATACAGCTGGATTTCCTAGGAAAGCTCTCTCTGCATATGTAATTGAAGGAAGAGTTTCTGTAACTATTAGAAATCAGAATGGTTATGGTTCTGGAATATACAATGGTTTCACAATTGATCATAGTATTTGGGAAGATTTCAGTGACAATTTTTCTTTGTCAAAGTTTGTTTTGCTTTTTCATGGTTTTTCTTTCCCATTTAAAATGACACCTGTTGGCAACATGTTCAAAATGTTCCAATTCTATCAGAGATGGATCAGCAGGTGGCATATAAGTCAATCACTCAACAGTTAAGGGTTGCTCACTCAGAAATTTTATTTCATGGTTAGCTTGTCCACATCTGCTATTGCATCTAGTAGACTGTCAAATTCAGTCATTATTTCATTCAAATGTAAAAAAAAATCCATAGACAAATATTCATCTGATTATATCTGAAGTGCATTTTCAAAGGTGAAGTTTAATTATATTGTTGATCTCAAGAGGGAAAAATCATCTGTTATTTCTGCACCAGGTTACAGACTTTTCTAGTGTATCTAAGGCCGCTCAGGATTTATGCAAGATATGTCATTGTCATTTGCATCTGTACCTTTTTTTAAATTAATGAATTACATTTTCTTATTTTTAAAGACTTCAAGCTGAATTGAAAATATTTTTTTCAGGTATCAAGGACATACCTGAAAAGGTGATTTGAACAGGGACAATTGTATCTGTGTGCTTCTAACTTACAGTGTTTTACATATTCTCCACATACTGTTATGGATTATATACACTCTCTATTAAAAATAAATTCTTTTTCACTTTGTAACTTCATGCTTTGCACTTGTATCAGTGGTGTGATTGTATTCTTTATAATGCAAGAGCAAATTCTAATTCTGCATATCTTTTAAAAAGTATTTTCTAAGTAGCAGCTCTGGAAGATTTCCAGAATGATAAGTTTTATTATCTTCTTGCTCCCTCTATTTTTTTAAATAGAATTACTAAGCCATAGTTGAAAATTGTGGAGTTTCAGCACATTGACATGAAGAATGATGTGAGAAAGGATTATAAAATGATGGTTTTTTATCCATAAAAACTTAACTCCAAAGCATTTGCACTTCCCATTAAACAAGAATTCCAGAACAGAAAGGCAAGATGCTGACATCATCCCACATCTTAAAAGTGTACTCTACAAAAGAACTTAACTGCTGGGGATCAGTCTAGCCACATTAGTTGCAGTTAAAGTATAGATGAAAAGAGAAGTCCAAATGACTTTCTTAGCATTCCTTCTAAATTATCATTTATTATCATGAGCTTCTTACAGGGAAATAGGAGGAAATGAACATAGACTCAGTGTTACTGCTGTTGAAGAAGCACTCATGATGTTTTGTATGGACTCATGTTGGAACAGAAATTGAAAGAGAAATATTACCTTTGTTTCTCCACATTATAGCACAAAGGATGAAGAAATACCTACCTCTCCTCGCATCAATCTATTTGCAGGTACAGTAGAATCCCAGGTAAGTAGGAGATATCAACTGTCCTTGGAAGTAATAACTCTTTGTTTTGATTACATATCTAAAAGTACTTCTACTGACCCTATTTATATATTTTAATATATTTTAATATCAATTTCACAAAGTATTTTTTCACAGTCAGTGTGATGCTTAAAGCCAACTTCCTAATCATAAGCTTCTGTGACAAATTGAGTTCGCTCTCTGTCTGCTTTTCCCTGGCTTGGAAAAGATGGTGGTTGGCTAGCCAGTGCAGACACCACCTGTTCGTTTTTTATTTCCATTCCCGCTTCTCTTTTCTCCTATGAAAAGGTTTGAGATTATCAAACTTTACTATCTGATTGGTATCACCTGCACCAGTGCAGGTTTTGTCTGAGTCAGGAGAATTGAAAGATAAGGACTGCTTTAAGCACAGAAAGTAACCATAATCAGGTAAAGAGCCCACTGGGGCATGGGACCATGTACACTTCTACTGCAAACTACAAGGAAAGATGTTATTTTAAGACAGCTCTTTGGGACCAAATCCAGGTTAGCAGAGGACAGAATGCTGAACCAACAATGTTCCTACTTGAACGAAATAAGATGACAGCAGCCAAACCTGATTGTGCACTTTTTATCCTCTGATGACAAACCCAGACTCTGAAGAAATGGAAACTTCTGAAGCCCTCCATCCTGAATTCAGCTGAAAAAAATATAAAATCCTCTACATTGATAAGTATTATCTGGAGGAAATCTTAATATCTGGAGTAAGAAAGAAAATCCTCGTCTTTCCCTTGCTGTGTTTCATAATTTTATATCTCTCTGCAGTGACTGTTCATTCTAAGATAAATGACTGAGAAGTGCCTTAGTGCTGACACAGATCACGGTTAGCTGCTAATGGAATGTTAACTGCTTTTTAAGTAACTCTGAATAAACTTGCTGATCCATAGAAGATTCATCTAAAACAGAATGCAATTCATCTGCTAGCTTTTCTGCTTCTACTGACATGAAACATACCCTTCCACAGTTTACTTTATTGAAGCTGTTGTGGTAGTGATTCTGTCACATTTCCTGTGGTAGGATACTTTACATTTTGAGACAGTGGCATGATGGTGGTGACATGTCACTGCATGGAAATCTGCCCAAAAAGCACTCGGTAGCTAGGAAATCAAAGGGAAAGACACGTAGCATGAGGGACTTCAATTATTTTTCCTTTAGGCTAGGATTTAACTCTTCTCTGCAAAGAAATCCAGTTTCTTGTTCAGTAGTAATTATAAATTTATTATTATTATTATTATTATGTCTGTGATAAAGCCAGTTCTCCAGAGCAGATAAATCTGATAACTCTCTGCTGACCCCTCTATATGGGTACACAGTGAGTACTACAAACTCAGATTGGTACCAATCTAAGTGACAACAAAAATATCACATAGCAAAGGAAGAGGCAACAAAGTAAAATCCAGTCACTTACTAAATGAGCAGTGTTGGTATTTGTCATGTGGAATCCAGCATACCAGCCTGTACAAAAAGCAAAGGCACTTCTTTTCTCATGAATAATAAGAGGTTTGCAGGGGAACTTGCAGGCCTGTCAGCTACCAGCTTGATATCATAACTGTAACGTGTAAAGGACAGCTGCATCCTCGTCAGTCCCAGTCACTTTACGTAATAATGGAGTGCAAAATTTACTTTGAAAATCAGGGAAAACCTGCAATTGTCCTCAAAAGGAGATATAGGAACTTCCTCCACCCATGATCATTATTTGCTAAAAGCAGAACCTCAGAAGTCTTCATTTTGAAAAAAACAACTCTATGAAAATTAACGTTTCTTGATGACCTGTTAACAAACAGACTTCCAGGTGAGATATGGAATATCCACAATCTTTGGTAAATGTCGAGTGTGTTTTTCTAGTACTCCTTAGATTTAGATATCATGACTGATAATTGGGATCCAATGTTTAACACAATGGGCACTGTGGACAAGAGTCTGGAACACCTTTGACTACCCAGTATCAATGGAGGAAACAAACACAAAGACTAATTAGGTCACCAGTGTGTATTACCAGCATCCAAAGTCTGTTTATGAATAATTCTTCTACTTTGTATACCATGAAGTTAACATGTATACATCTGATACAAAAACAATAATAATGTTGATTTTTATTCCTTGTGAAGTAAAATACGCTCTTGCAAAACTGCACTTGGAAAGTCAAGTAGAATGTTCAGTGGTCAGATGTGTATCTCAGAATGTAAAGTGTACATGCAGATAGCAAAGTAAGCACACGTGAACAGCCCTGATGCCACAGACTTGCATTGCTGTTGGCATAAGTTGTTGCAATTCCTTTGATTTTGGAATACTTCTCTGAGCCATGCAGCTACCTGGCTGGTATTAACTGGTACCTGCATTCAATTTCTCATTATTTTATTTCTGGATGAATGTTTGCAACCTTGGGGGAAAACAAACACTAAATGACAGCAAAAACAACTGCTACCTGCTCTAGGTCTGAGTCTTACTGTGCTCAGCTCCAGTTATTCATCAGTATGATTTCTTAGTGAACTTGAATCTAAATTGCATAAGGAAACATTCTGAAGGGGGAAGGAAAGACACAAATACATGATGTGAGAACTTTGAAATTAAGTCTTCGTGGTGAAGAAATGACACTGTATGGGAATTATTCTAAGGAAACTTCCCTTAGTGAACAGCATCTTAAGTGTTGTGGCCATATAGAGGATTAATTGCTAGATGATATTCTGCTACGGTACTGAAACACAAAGAAGCTGCAATTGGATAGATTATCTCATTAAAAATACTACTAATTAGGGGTGCAACTTCTGTAAGAGCCCTTTGGTCACTTGCAGGTCAGAGAAGTCAGTTCCTGCCAGTTCAGTGACGGCAGGCGTTGGAGTTAGGACTCCCGTGGGTGCTCCTGCCTTGGGCAGCAGAGGATACCAGGCTGAGATGAAGCTTCCAGAGTGCTCCCTTCCCCCTGTACTGCAGTGCTGCAGTGCTGCAGCTGCCAGGATGCAGCAGCAGCATTTAAGCCAGGGCTATGCTGCTGTAAATAAGAAGGAACAGCTGGGTGATATTGCCACTGGGGGTCCCACGGCTTTAAATATAATCATTGCATGGTCCTACATAATCCTTATCTTAACTTTCAGTGCATGCTGCAAATTATCTCTGCACCCCTTCCCCAGGTTCATATTAACCAGAATGAATTATAAAGCATTTAGCTTACTAATGATAAGTAATAGTGACTTGTACCATTGCTCTTGAGAGGAGACGTTATCTATTGAGCACATCTGGAACGCATGGTTGGCTGCAGTTCCCGTAATTTCTTGAAATGTGAGAAGTAAATACAGTTGGTTATTAAAAGAAAGGATTAATGACAGAAGCAGCTAGATGGTTTATCGGTGTCTGTACTAATGAATCAAAAGCAGCCCAGGGGACGGGAAATGTGGATATAGAAGGCTTGCAATGATTATTTGGGGAAGGCAGAGATAGCCCTCTGTGATGGACAGTTTTACCTTAAAGAAAGTAGGACACTACAGCAGGCATAGAAAACTGACAAGGTTATGGGGGATTATTCAAACTACAAACAGGAAGTCAAAAAATCAGCAGGTGTTAAGGAACACTCGGGTCAGATGCAGACATCTGCCAGGGCTGTCAGTGTTATGGTAGCATCTCTGTCCAGAAGTAAGACAGAAATTATAGTACAACTGGGAAGGAAGCAGTGCAGACCCCGGTGGCACACTGAGAAAAATCAGTGAAAAGGGTTAGCCTGACAATACAAATAAGAAATATCAACCACTATCCAAATATCTAATAGAAAGAAGTACAATAAAACTCATATTACGTAGCAACGGGACAGTACTTTGAGAGAGAGGACTGTTGTCATTCTGGCTGCAAACTTAGTGGGAAAGAAAGATTACACCTCAGATGCAGTGGAATACCATAGCAGTGGCACGGTTCCATAAAAACAAACAGAGAGATTTTGGAGGGGAGGAGGTCATGGAAGAGAGGATAGAGGTATAAGAACAGGTGGTTCCAAAGATTGAAAGCACTTTGATAGTGTAACACTACCAGCTCC
The DNA here is from genome assembly GCA_013399175.1 of Odontophorus gujanensis. Taxonomy (NCBI): domain Eukaryota; kingdom Metazoa; phylum Chordata; class Aves; order Galliformes; family Odontophoridae; genus Odontophorus; species Odontophorus gujanensis. The sequence continues at coordinate 117,270 of VXAB01001208.1, forward strand.
TGGCTCAAAAGAAACAACATCACATTCATAATTTGAAAATGAGTAATGGAAAAAAAAACACACACACACAAGAAGACAAATGAACCCAAGCACCTTAAATCAAACAGATCTCTATCTAATAAACTTGCATTTTTTTATGTTACTTGATAGAGAAAAGATGAGTGGTTAAGAAGAGTTCAGCTCCCCAATAAAATTTCACTGTTTGATTCTTTTCCAGAGAGTATAAAAGGTAATTAAAGCCCATATCAAGACAAATTCAGTAAGGTCGATTTTGACATACAATATAATCATGTCTTGGAAAAGTAGAGAGTACTGTTTTTAACATAGCAACATAAAGAAACAGTAGGTGTTGGATTTGTGAGCAGATAATTGTCATTGTTTAAGTAATTTAAAAAAGAGAAATTTCCACTCTGCCATGTTCAATAAAGCTTGAAGAAGCAGCAGAGGTTTCTCCTCAGATGACAGTCACAGCTACTGACACAAATACCACCTTCCATCTCTTGCTGTTCTCTTTTACATAAATATTACATGCTTCTAAACATCAGCATGTAAATACACAAACTGACACACCACTTTGCTTCTTTCCCTCAGGCAAAAGCATTTCTTTGAGAGAAGAGTGGGTGTACAGAAGGAAATGTTAACTGAGTTTTCAGTCTCTCTTCAGGCTACAGAACAACCAACCAGAAGGGATGGAGTGGGTAATCACATCACACCACCACTATTCAGGACTGGAGGAATGCAAGCAAGTGGTGACAAACTGGTGTCTAAGTGAGGAAAAGTTTGGCCTTGTCTGAGTGAAACAACTGGATTTGGGCTGGGCAGCACTCACAGCTCAAAAAAAAAAAAAAAAAACAGCTCCCAAACTGCTCTCATTGTTTATGTACTCTTCATGTTAATAAGTAAGTAGGTAATTAAACTGTCCAGTGGAGTTGAACATCCCCTGTGGATTCTGGAGGGGTCAGCATGCCTAGAGTCCTCTTCTGACACTTTCTGTTTGAGGGAGTGCTTGATACTACTAGCACTTTAATGTCTTTAATTTATCTGAGAACATCCTGAGTTGGAAGGGACCCACACTGTTCATTGAGCCCAAGTCCTGGCTTCACATAGAACCATCTAAAATTCAAACAGTATTTCTTTTAATTTCATATTAAAGAAAAGAAAAAAAAAAACAACAAAAAAGAAACAAAAAATATCCTTGACTTGGTCAAAATTCAGTACCCTATATTTCTGTAGGATTTAATCAGTGATTCATTTCTCAGTGTCTCCACCATCCTAAAATCATGCTGGAGGGGCAATCCCTGCAATCTTTCAATTTTCAATGGACTACAATTTTAAAATACAAAAAGAATGCAAAAGCAATCTAAATTTCTAAAGCGCCTGAGAAGCATGGTGCAAACTAATGAAAACAGGAGGGCTGGATAAGGCTGTGCATATGTAGTTCCCACGTACAAAATCACAATGAGACAATAAAAGCTGCTAGCCAGTAATTTGAAAGGCGTGAAAGCTGTGCTGCAGCTGCTGAGCTCAAATTGCTGACAAATATCTGACTGAAAATGGGAAAATGGGTTCCTTCGGGACCTGTTAAAACTGGAGGTCAAAAGGAAAGAGAAAGGACCATTATCTGTCATTTATGAAGTAACTGCAGAAAGACATTAACTTGTTTTATGCAATGTTCGAGTTACTCTGTGCAAAGGGTTGCTCACACTAAAGGCTCACTGGGTTGACAAGAGCCTATGTAAGCTGCAGGGAAGCTGTATAAGCCAGCCTCAGTGGGAAGAGGTTCATGGCCTTAGCGGGCACAAGGAGAATTTTCTTGTCAGAGCCACGTAGTGTGTGAATCCTTGTAGATGGGGCCCTGGCTGAAACAGAACATGAAGTTCTGAAATCTGTCTCCTGTTGTCTTCAGAGAAATTGGACTTCATGTCAAAGATGCCCCTTTTCACCATCAATTTCTTTTCCTACCTGAGAAAAAGCTGAAAAAACAACTAGTATGTGTAATTTGGTTAACTGCCTGGTCGTGAGGGAGATAAATGTTCTGAGAGAACACAGAGCTGGAGGCTCTGCCACTTCAGTCTATGTTAAACGGCAACTACAAGTGAAGGAGAGGAAGAACTATTGTAAGAATCCCTTAGGGTGCTGAGATATACCTGCAAAAAGTTGGTAAAAACAACATAGTTCCTGTTACTTGACAGCAGGTTTAACTTAAGACCTTGCACTTGTTTATTGTCTGAAGATTTAGAGAGTACTGGGAAGCCTGGGCTTTTGCTTGTTCTTTTCTCCAAGCTGTGGTTTGACAGCAACAGGCTGGAATTAGACTCTGGAGGATTCAATGCATTTCTAACCACTGGCCAGTAAGATTAATAGCCAGTGAATTATAGCCTCATGGACAGGAAAAATATATTTTTTGATTGAATTCCTGTGGACATTTATGATAGTATGTAGTGATAAAGCCTTTGTCGTTGCCTTGCAAAGTGCAGCTCTACTTCAGTAGCAGATGGGGCACCCCACACCAACTGAGACTTTGGTCTTCTTGGCCTGTATTTGACAGAATCTTCATACAGGTTTGGACAAGGATCATGGAGACTGAGGTTTTCAAAGTCCATATCTCGAGGACAGAATTGCAGCCAAAGATCCTAGCTTTGCTAATTAAACCATCATGACCTCCCAGATTTTGATAGTGAGGTCCACTCCATCTGTGCCAATAATGCAGCAGATCTTGGTACGGTTAAGAGTTCACTGGGACCACCAGTACTGCTGTGTTGCTGATGGGAGTTGTCGTATATGACTTCTGTATTACCAGTGTAATTGGGTGCCTGGGACCATACACTTCCCAAGGAAGTCACAATAAGTCAGCTCTAAACTGATTATGGCATCTACCTTTGCTCTTCTCACAGTTAAACAGAAATAGCTGAAATGTTACCTTCTGGCTTAATGACAAGTAAGAGCCATGAAGAACCTTTTTTATATTGTTTCAGCAATTGAGTGAATAAAATGGTAATTAATTTTTAACCACTGAAATATTTAACACTTAAACATGGCTAGTTTATGTACACAGCCTATGAAAAGAATGGAGGATGCAGATGTAGCAAGCTCCCCACTCAATGTGAAGACTGATAATTTTGGTTTACTTGGCCACTGATTATCATCTGGTGCACAACCCCCATCTATGGAGTGTGGCAATCCAGGAAGCACTTCATAAGGAGATAAGCAGTTTCACTAAGGTAAAAGCTTGGTACCTCACTCTGACAGAAAACCCAAGGCAAGTTCTGGGCTGGATGCCTGAGCAGCAACAGCAGACCCATCCAAACAGGTGGCCACTTGGCCCAGCTCTTAAATAACCAGCTTTCCTGGACCAGGACCTATATGTCCTTGTGCCATTGCCTCCTGTAGGTAAACCTTTTGGCACCTTTGGAGCAAGGGAGAGGTCTCAGTAGTGGGCTATAATGAACAGAAGACCTCAATGCTCTGGTGTGGCAGAAGACAATTAACTTGATTCACTATATGGGTGAATGCTTTGACTATTACCAAATACACATCATCAGACTCACCCTTGCCTACAGGGAAGGCCAAGGCCTCTTTTCCAAGGGTGCTTTCCCTCCCCATGCATTTTGTGAGGGATTTCAATGCCCTGCTCCCATTTGTGACTAGGTCTGGACAGGTACCCCTGCTCTTTTGTGAACCCGGCCCTTGGTGCAAGCATAGGTACACTTTGCCTATGTGGGAATGGTTGAAAAGTTACATTCAACTGCTGCTGCTGGGCTGGTTGGTACTGCAATGGGGAATCAGGGAGTGTACAGAATCATGGAATCATTAAGGCTGGAAAAGACCTCTAAGACCACTTAGTCCAACCACCAATTTGCCACAGCATGCCCACTGACCATGTCCCTCAGTGCCACAACCAACACCTTTGGGGTGGTGACCAACCCTGGGCAGCCTGTGCCAGTGCATGACCAATCGTAGATTTTGTACAGAAGTGTTTTTAAATAGAGGATTGTATGGTATAATACCTTCATAATGTCTTTGAGATGCTGGTGTGGAGCCAGCATGAGCTGAGTAACACATGGCTCATTAGCGAGATAACCCACTCCAACCTTACATCCCTCCTCTTAAATAACTTCAGTTCAGCAGTAACAGCATTTTACATTTTTCTCTCAGAGGAGGCACAGGCTGACTTCTTCACCTCACAAGGTTCAGAAATAGAAGCTGAAAATGGGAAGATACAAATGAAAAATAATCAAAACTACAGAATAGTGACTCCTGGTTCATTGCACTCTTTGTGCAAGACTGATAGTGGCACAGTTAAGAACTCAAGTTTAAACACCTCACTTCACAGCAGCACAACTGGAGTCAGTCACTGATGATAGCCACGCTGATCATAGCATGGTCTGTCTGCTGAGCCTGGCTACTTCCTTTGCTGGTCTGAGCAACACTCCAACACATTCACATTATTCTCACTTTGTAAAAATAAACTCTCACTGCAGTGCCCTTCACTAGCATTAGCATTCATGAAAGAACACAGAAAAACCAGTCAGCCTCAGCCTTTGGCCCATCAGACCAGGTGTGAAAATGGAGAAAAGTACTTGCAGACAAATCCTTGACAGCCAGCACTCTGGCACAAATGGAACTGCAGTATGCCCTAGGGTTCAGCACCTGTCATGCTGTTGGGATGTATTTTAGAAGTGAACTGTTTCAATTGCTGTAGCAGTGGAGTGAGGGGCTATGTCACTGCTCCTCAAGGTAGATACGCTACTGCAGAGGGCACTTCAGAGAATTTCTTCAGAGAACTTTGGAGAACATTAGAAGATCTCTAGTGTATCCTCTGCAAGGGTCCCTTTTACGGAAATGCATGAAAAAGCTCAATGATAAAAGGATCTTATTCACATCAGTGTTTGATTTCTACTTTTTATCTTTGGGAATTCATCTGCTCAGAATTGTAGCTGTGTGTTGAAGCTCATTCCTACTTTGGGGACCACGTGGCTCTCTGGCAGCCATCTCTCCTTCCCTGTGCATTATCCCTGGCTCAGCTCCTGCCATAGCCTGATGCTGTTTTCTCACTCATGCTCAGCGCCGACAGATTACTTGACAGCCTGCTGCTATTTTTACCTTGTAGCTTCTTTGCTCAGCTGTCTCAATCAGCTGCTGCTTTGTTTACCCTCTCCCTCTGGCTGCAAAATAGCAGGCTGGAGGCTCTTTCCCACTCCCATTATCCTTGAAGGCTTCTCTTTCAGATTTCCATTAAAGTCAGCATCATCTTTCACCATTCCAAACCTTCAGCAAGCATGGCATGACATAGTTGTCATCTTGTATCTGTCTCTTCCAGCCTGACAGTGATGAACAACAAACCAAGTGAGGACAGAGGCGAGCAAGCCCTTGTTTCTCAAGACAGCAGCTAAGAACCTCAAATAAGCATAAGGAAGAAAATGATTCAGCAGTAACAAGAGATCTTAGTAACAGATGGTAGCGTAGACAAGCTGGCTTGCATTTGCTTGCACAGTGAGGCCTTTTGTGACAGCCTTCTGTGGGGGCCTGCTTCATGTGAGCAGTAATTTCACTGGCTGGCAGGACAACACTCCAACAGGAGCAGGTCCTTTGTGCAGAGATCTTTGCAACAGCTGCTTGCAAGTGATTTTTGCACTTTCAGGTTGTATTTTGAGCTGAAAAACATGTTTTTGTTTAATTCTTTTTTTTTTTTTTTATTTTGTGTGTGGG
>VXAB01001208.1:123034-275890 GCA_013399175.1 Odontophorus gujanensis
TTTTTTTTTTTTTTTTTTTTTTGTGTGTGGGTGTGGATGTGGGTGTGGGTTGGGAAGGACTAATGTAGTTGCTCCTGCAGTTGTGCTTCATGGTATTCAATTGCTAGAACACTTTCCTCAGAGCATACTGAAAATTAAGCTGCATCAAAACAGAATGCTGCTTACACAGTCACTCAATTTAAAGAGTGGCTTCATATCCTCCATTAGACAAGCCAGTAATAGTATCATAGAAGCCAGTAACTTCTGTTGCTTTTATCTTACCTTTCTATCACTCTGCCTTACCTAAATAAACAAAATAAAACAGTCCACAATTTTACACAGGCTCTAGACAATGAAATAAGCTTTTGAGTATTGAACAGTAACACACAAGTAGAGTAGGAGTAATGCATAGGAGTAGGAGTAATGGAGGTTTAGTGGCTTTCTTGTCAGGCAGTGAATGCCAACTCATTTTCCAAATATAAGATACCATCTAGATCTGTAGGTAGAAGTAGAGTACTTCTGTAGCTCCTAAACTCTTGTCTCTTCAGGTTAGCAATCAGTGGTGCCTCTGATTTCTATTCCATCCAAAGATCCCTGCTCTTTTGTGGAACTGCCAGCTCTGCTGCCAGACCACTGATGTCATCTCAGTGCCCTTCCTCTCTGTGCAGACACCACTACCCTTAATCCTCCCACCACAGAGGATGACTTTGAGTCTGTAAAACTAATTACTGGAAATCTCAGCCTCTACTGACTGGTTAAATTGAAAGATGAATTAACAAATGTTATACTGGACCCAAGATAAAAACCCTTCCATGTGCTCTTGCAGACAGATGTGCTGTACATGCACCCATATGTTTAGTTTAGTTCCAGCTTATAACCAGACATTCCTATTCTCTTCTAACCTGGGATGTTAAGGGTTGGTTCTGTGACATTGTGGGTTATCCATCCAAGAGCTAAGAAGTACCTCTCATACCACACTGTCTGCCTAAGTTGGCTTTCTCTTGGCCCACGTTACCAAAAGGTGTTCAGGTCAAATAAACAGTTTTTATTTTCTGTATCTCCAAGTGGCAGAGGTCTCCTTTTTCTGCCCTTTCTAATGATCATTTTTGGCCGTGTGGTCTGTGCTAGCAGGTTATTAAGGACAAGTATCACCAGGTACATCTGTATTATAGTTCCTGTCTAAAATATATTGTTTTCTTCAATACAAAACAACAGCACGTTTTCTAAGTTTTCACTGTTTTCATGCTTTAAAAACATTCTTCAGATTGGCTGAAGGACTCACAGTTCAGTGAGCTGTGAGTGTTTAAAACAATGATTTGTAATGCTGTCCCCTTTTAAAAATGCTATTTCCTTGGAGGTAAAGAAACAGAAAAAACAGAACATAAGATGGTACTGTGAAGAACATAAATCTTTCTTTTCTCAACCTGATGTGCATTTTTGGGAAGAGTTTTTCTCTAAAATGCCCTGATTGTAAAAGCCTAACATCAATGTTAAGTTGACTTAGTCAACAGAACCCAAGACCCTCTTGTTTTGGGGTAGGAGATGGAAGCAGAATAAATTCAGTGTGTGTGTGTGAAGGAGGTACAGATACCTCTTTTAGAGGACAGGGAAAACAAAGTGTGCATTAGGTTTAGTCTTTAGGGCTAAGATGGAAAGAGCGTAACCCTCACCACACTCATTCTTGAGTACCCAGCTCTGCATGTACTCCTAGACTGAGTGGGATTTTGATGACAATTCAGGCTACTGAAAGGCACAATACCTTGTCGCACTCTACCACTTCCTGAAGGGGGGTTGTGGTGAGGAGGGGGTCGGCCTCTTCTCCCAGATAACTAGTGACAGGACGAGAGGGAATGGCCACAAGTTGCGCCAGGGAAGATTTAGATTAGATTTGAGGAGAAACTTTTTCTCTGAAAGAATGGTCAGGCACTGGAATGGCCTGCCTAGGGAGGGGGTTGAGGCACCATCCCTAGCGCTGTTCAAGAAGCGTTTAGATGAGGTGCTAAGGGATTTGATTTAGTAGTTTAGTGGGTAGGGATGGTGATAGGAGGATGGTTGGACTAGATGATCTTCCCAATCTAATGTATCTATGAATTCCAAAACTTCCAGCTTTCTAACTTCCCTTGAAGCCAGCTGTGCACCAGTGAGAGGATCATGGGGTGGTACATAAGAATTGAAGGCCAAGTTTTGAACGAGCAATAGTGTGTTTGAACATGAGTCAGTTTACACATACAAAAGAGTGTTATAATCTTCCTGCAAGTCTTTTCCTAAGAGTGAAATAGTTTAATGGGGCGATGTTCTCTTTCCAGGCACTCACCCATGTATGCAGACTAAACATGAAATGTTTGACTACCAAAAGCACACTGCGCCTGAAAATTATGAGTCTGTGAAAATAGGGAGCTTCAGTGCATGTTGATTTGCAGCCTTAACTACAGCAGTTGCAGTGGATGATGGCTGTAGTAATTAGGAAATACAACCCAACAAAAATTACTGCATTTTCCTGGAGTGACATAGACATAAAGCTGATAAATAACCGTCTAGGAATCAACTGCCTGTCATGTTTTACTGTTATTATGGAAGAGTAAAATTCAATAACATTAAAAAAAAAGGCAGGGCTATTCTTTTGCAAGGCGGTATATTGATATAGCTTGCATTGCTAAAAGTCAACTCAGAAATTTCTATGTTCAAAGGTATTTGAATGACTGACATTTACCATGACTATCTCTAACCTAGACACTATCAGCACAGCTGAAGTATTTAGGTGACTTCTTCTATCAAAAAGCTTTCAAAAAATTAACAACGACTTCCAGAATCAATCAACATCTTTATGCCAAATAGAGGCATTTTTTCCACAAGACATAAATTGTTCATGTTTAGTGCATGAAACCAAAATAGCAGAACAAAATACTGTTCTAATAGACATTAAATTTTAAAACAAAAATCTATATTTGAACAGCCACCAGAGGCTGCTAGAGACTGAACTTTGCACCCCTTGCCCTCCCCTCATTACACATTAGCACACCCTCGTAGCGCTACTTGTCTTCAAGAACCAGAAGGTCTGTGGTGCCTGTTTTTCCCATGTGTCAACTGGGATCATAATTAATGGAATAGATTTTTCTGCAATTACACTTAAGCAGCCTTTCCCAGTATAGATGTGAAATGTGGATTAAATTCTGCTTTGAACTGCGCTAGTTAAAACTTAGCTACTCTGAACTTGTATAAATAAGACAGCATTGACATCCTTTATTATTTTTAAATCACATATGAAAACACACGGGATATCTTGCAAAGGAGATAAAATTTCTATCCCAAAGACCTCGCTGTCTCCAAAGGTTCAAAAAGACACATAAATATTGACCACAGGCTAAAGGACTCATTTATTGGAAGTGCCAGAAAATCAAATTTCACATATTATTAAACACAATCTCCAGTCCTCTGCTGTAGCTATGAAACCCTCTGACATTTGAGCTGCTAATGCCTTTTGGACTTGGAGGGGGATCAAGGACTGTGGCTATTCCAAAATGGACTTATTTTCATGCCTCTCTCTATCATCCTCCACACTCCCTAAAGCCCATATCAAATGGATGGAACAATCTTCTTCTCTCAGGTTAAAGCTAAGCCACCCACACATCATTTAGGAGTGTCTGAGACCTGGGTCTATATAGACAGCAGACAACCAAGACTACCGCAACCCCACTGAACTTCACTTGGTTGGTGGAAAGAATTTGTTGAGGCACTAGGGCTATGAAGAAAGTTCATTTGGGAAATGTCTGAAAACGGTTTATGGTCTCCAGTTTTTGTTTTGTTTTTTTTTTTGGTCAGGGTGAGAAAAGAGCAATAAGGAGTGCTCTGAGTCTGGGATTTTCATAACAGAAATGATATTTCTAGGTATAGATTTCTATTCATGATGTAGTAAAAGGGAAGCTTCTGGTTTCTAAGAATGATTGCTCTAAACTATACCCTACGGACTTTTGAAAATCTATGACGATATATAGCTGCTAGATCTTAAGGTTCAGGCAGCTGTCTGTATTATGTCTTCCTTTAGATGCACTTAGTTATAAGTAATGACGATATATGAGATATTTTAGAGCTTTCTTCTAAGCTCCAAAACAGTTCTTGCATGCATATTACTATGAAATAATATAACTAACAATTGTTGATTCATTTGCTGTGGCATAGCCTGGCTTAAGTTATTAGCATAGCTTTAAAGTACTTTAATGTTGCCGCAAATGTTTTTGTTTTTTTTCCCCAAACACTTTCTTTCTGGATCAATCCAGAATTACTTAATTTAATTTCAAACAAACAGCGGCAGAACTTCCTGTTAGCCTAAACAATAAATGACAAAAGCAACAATAAAACATTGCCTGGCAGGATGGCACAGAGGTTATACTTGTGCACCACCGATGACTATGCATTAGCATAAAACCTTCTGCTCTCCTGTTTCAGTTCATAAAAGCTTAAAAAATCTACTCCACTAGCTTGGCTTCTGAGGTCAGAATGCGATATGTGCCGTCTTTTTGCAGAATCACAAAATCATACCGTTTTCAAGAGACCTCCAGAAATCAATGAAGTCCAACCCGCTGCTAAAGCAGGATCTCTACAGTAGGTCTCACAGAAAGACATCAAGACAGGTCTTGAATCTCTTCAGAGAAGACAGCTCCACAATCTCTGGACCCATCTTTTTGATATCTTCTCTTAAGAATATTTGCGTACATTGATAAGATCCCCTCTCAATCTCTTCTCCAAGCTGAACAGCCCCAGGTCTCTCTGCCTTTCCTCATGAGGTAAGTGCTTTAACCACCTTTGTGGGCCCCTCTCTTGAAGTTCCGTGTCTTTCTTGAACTGAGGAGTCCAGAACAGGACTCAGATGTGGTCTCATCAGGGCAGAATAGATGGGGAAGATCACACAAAGTGAGAAAGCGCACACAAAGGTTTACTAGACAAAAGCTTCTTAGAAGTGGAATGTACTGAATAGCAGCATTCTCCAAGCTGCAGTGCTGGTACCCTCAACTGGATTGCCACTCTGAGACCTGCAGCCTTGCACCTGGCTGTCCATCCCTAGGGAGAGCAGGGCTCCAGGCTGGTGTGCGAGGTAGTGTATCTCCAGGACAGGCAAGGGGGAGACTTGACTGTTAGTGGGCCTAATGGGCCTGCAAGTAGTTATGGGGTTTATAGTACCTACTCCTGCCAAAGGGAGATCAGCTGTGGACCTGTCACACTTGGCAGGGGCGTGTCCTACCAGTTCCACAACTTTCTCCAGCAATTGGTTCTGACTTTTGCCCTGTGACACCTTCTTTAATGCTGCTTGGGAATATCCTCCCTTGTGGAAACTCATTACCTCTCTTGTTCTCTCTCGTCCGAACTAAGAAAGGTAATGACTACCTACTTCTCTAAATCAGCCTTTCATGTAGTTAAATAATCCTCTCCCTCACGGTGTTTTTCTCTTTAGGCTATAAAGGATTTCACCCTTTGTTGGAGGCTGTCTTCCCCCAAATTCTGGCTATTCTCTCTTCTAATCTTCTGGCAGAAGGGTGAAGCTGAAAACCAGAGCTATGACCTTATCAGCATGATATGTAGCAGAAGACTCATTTCACGTGACACACAGGGTTGGATTTTGCCACTGAATCCCTATCAGCTACTGCAGCAAACTGAGGTTGCAGATTAGATGGAACAGGAGTCAAAGATAACCAAATTATACTGTTTTGCAATTCTCCCATGCCTATTTATGTAGCTATTTTCTCCTAAACATTAAGCCCTAAATTTGTCCCTGAATGGTAATTTTTCTTATAAAACTGTCAAGAACATTTTGAATTCTAAATCTTGCATTCAGAAGACTGTCTGGTTTCCTTTTAGTCTCACTGGTCCCTTTTGGTGTTGTCTGCAAATTTAATTTGAATGCTCTGTCCAGTCATCTAGAACAGTAAAGAAAATATTAAATATTACCTGGCTCCGCAGAGACTGTTCAGGGTACCCTTTCATTTTGGCAGTGGCTCATGAATAACTGCTGTTTGATTACAGCTTTCCAGCTATCTTTGCTCTCACTCTCTTGTGGTTCCCCTCGTTTGATGATGTGCATGTCATTCAAAACAGCACTAGAGGCCAAGATATGGCATCTTTTGCTTCTCTTCTGTCACTGTTTCCATGTCACATAAGACAGTTGTTAGGTTTGGCAAATGCAAGACATGTCAGACTTTTTCTTCCTTTCTTTTTTTTCTCCCAGAAATGTAGGCACTGCATTTTCCATCTTTAAGTGCTGGCATTAACACACCTTCTGCAAATTCAACAAGGTAATTACTGATGACTTGTAAGATTCCCACCAGCCAGCTCTGGAAGCAGACCAAGGATGAAGCTCATCACACTAAACAGATATTAAAGACCGCTTTTATCTAGCTATCTTCTAATCTGTTTTTACCTGACTGATGGCTGAAATCTTCACTCTTTTGTCCAGCTCTATCTAGTACTCATATCAGAGTCAGTTCAGGAATGAAAAATGTTATTGTTTTTTCCAATCCATCATGTTAATTCTAAATATACCTCTGAAAGAAAAAATCACAACTAGAGTTTTATAGTGGTGAAAAAAAGCAAACAAAACATGCCTGCTGCATCGTCACCTCAAGAGATAGAAAAATATGTCATGGTAGACAATCTCGATTGTCTTACTTTATGCATCCTGCTCAATACACAGAGGTCAGACTTGCACGTTAAAAGAGAAGGGAATCATCTTCCCATTCTCTCAGTGAGACATACACTCTTGCTATGCTGTTAAGATGCTTTGCTGTCAGCCTTAGTAATGTTGGCTTTTTTTATGGCTATTGCTAGAATATTGACCAGCCCTTTTTATTGTTAATCATTCAAAATCTGATTTTAAACTTTCTTCCTGTTCCAGCTGCAGATATTTTTCACTGTAAAGACCAAATATATCTCTGCATGGGGTTTATCTCCCCTACAAAGTTTTATTGCTAACTACAGCTACAGGAGAACTGCTCAGGAAAAAAAAAAAAAAAAGGGTTTAGAGCAGGAAAAGTGTAAAAAAAACCAAAACAGTTAACTGTGGCAAAAACACTACGCCATGTCTTGAACCAGTGATAGAGCACCTGGTAGGAAGGCAGGGCCAACCCATGGGAGCTCAGGTGCATGTAATGTACCTGAGTGACTGGAAGGGGTGGAACCAGGATCCATCCCTTCCCAGACCTCACCAGACTTCATTTAAGGGTTGACAGTGGAGGTGAGGTGTGTGCCTGAGGCCTTCCCAGGATAAGAAATTTTGAGGTTCCCCTCTCTCACCTTCCCTTTGTTTCTGTGTCTATGGTTGTTGCACTTGAGTATGTCCTTGCTTGCTGTAGCTTAGGCCTTTGCTACTCCATTAGTATTGCCGTGTTTTCCAACACATTACAGCATTCATAGAATGTCTTCGGTGGGAAGGGACTCTAAGGCCTGTCAAGCTCTAGCTCTCTGCCATGGGCAGGGCATTATAGTTACCTGTGCACAAACAAAGCATATATTTAGGCAAGGGCCATACACAAGAGAATGTCAGCATGAAAAGAATGCAAGACAGTTGTAATAGGTGACTTCAGCTCTTGCACAGCAGCATTTATTTAACTACACCAGAACACTTCAAATTCCGTTGTAGTCTGATGGCCCCAGTGAGCTAAACTCATATTTAATCAATCTCTTTGTTCCAGAAAGCTTTTCTTAAACTGTTGTTAAAATGTTTATAGAAGAATGATAGAGGAATTGAATCGTACAGGAAAAAGCAACCCTGAGCTTACACTGTTACTGTACTGTTTGTTCCTCATGCCTGAGGGATAGCGCAGGTCCAGACCACAACAAGTTTATGACCTTTTGAAAATACTTTCAGAATATTATTTTCTTTCTGTGTGAAGCAAGGATGGTTTCTATGGTAGCAGCAAACCCGGAAGCACTGACAGTCCCAGCAAGGTTCAGTGTCTGTGTTCCAACTCACCTGCCACAGGCAGACCAGGTTGCCCAGGGCCTCATTCAAACTGGTCTTGAACACCTTCAAGGATGGAACATCCACAGCCTCTCTGGGAAGAGAGATATGTGCTCAGCACATATAAAACCATACACGCATACATATTTATATGGCACATATATGGTGCCTTAATTCTCAAATTTAGTAAATGAGAAAAGTAAACTACAGATTAGAGCACACTGAGGTGAAATCATCTGCCTGGGAGTGCAAAGCAGGTGGATACCACAACCACAAATGCAGTTGCATCTGTAGGTTATCACTGAGTGCTGCAGACTTTACTATTTCTCTTTTTTTTTGGCTTTTGGGATATGGCTGATATTTGCCACATATCTCTTCAAACGTAAGCACCTAGATATTCATTTGATATAAAGAGTTAGTTTGAAAAGACAGGAATATTAGGAGGACTGGTGCAGACCTAGCTCTCACCCATACTATGTGTCTGGATGGAGTATGGATATATACACACAGGTGGAGTGGAAAAACCTCCCAGGTCCAGCAATTCCCCCTTTCTAGTATTTTCCGCCTGACCCACTTGGTATTGAAAGATCTCCTGATGCTTTTGTTGTTGTTTGTGTGGGCTCCTCAGGATATCTGGTGCAGAAGGGAAGCAGCTTTCTTAGTTCTGACTTGACTTTAAATATATCCACAAATTCAGAGCTATTGGGACATCGCAGGAACCTTCCCACTACCAACTCTACCATTCCCAGAATAGTATTCAGCAACAAATACCTGAGCCATGTGTTCCCAAAATCTTAACAGACAAAGAATGGTTTGAAGTTGGGTTTGGCTAACTTTCTATCCTTATTCCTCCTGCCACTGTAAATCATTTTTGTAGCCAAACATGAGAAAACAAAGTATCTGCAGAGTTATTACCAATAGAAAATATGGCCTAGGACTTTGTCAGCTGCCAGAGTAATAACCCTGTTTTCTATGAAAACAAGCTTGTTACTGTCTATTTGGTACAAGAATAGTATGCGTGTTCAAGAAAAAAAAGAAGGAAGTTGAGAAAGTTTACAGGCCCAATGCTGAAGAAAAGCCCGTTTGCACATAATACACTGGAGACATTCAAGAACAGTTCATTTTTATGTGGCAACAGATCCTGCAATGTTCCAAAGGACAATGTAAGTTGTTGGTCTCTTAGGCTTGAGCTGACATAGAGCAGTATTTCTCGTAAGTAAATAACTTCATTGTGTAGCGTATTAAAAACATCATAAAGCCATCAGTAAGCACAGGCTAGACAGTGGCATTCTGTAAGTCTCCTAAGCAAGGTGAGATGCTTAAAAATAGGCCTTTGCTTTGTACCTCCGCTACATTTGCTCCACTTCATCATGTGGTCATTGCCATCTGCTCAAAGTAGCCTTCAGGAAGTCCACAGCTGTTGCCTTTTCTGGTCTCTGCAGAGAGCTAATAGACTATTCTATAAAAGCAGAACTAAGACATCTCTGCTACTCTTAGTTCAAGAACTGTAGTGAATGTATGGTTGCAAAGGGCTGAGGGAAATAGCTCAGAATAAGGTATGTTCAGAACACTTAGATGCTTTTTGTGCAGAGTTTCATGACCTGTTGAAACCTACGTTTCCTGCTACATTTTGAAGTTGCTTAAGCCGTTTCAGAACCCTCTTAGATTGATGAGTCAGTTACAGGTAATAGCCATGGTGAATGAAATACTGATTTTGTTTAAAAGTCATTCAAATTTAGTAAAATTTTCCAGTTAAATCTTGTTTCTTAAATAATGTACCTCTATATACCACTTTGATGTTTGAATTACATAATGAAGGAAATTGAGTTATTTGTTCTACTTAAGCGTCACTATACTTCAACTCACAATTGTTGTATGAACACCATAAAGAAAACCACATGACTTAAAAGTGACCCTGACCCATCCCATGCATAGATGTAGATCTGGGGCAGTACCATTGAAATCAGAGTATGTTACCTGTGAATATCACACTTCTTTGCTGTTTGTTGGTAACATTAAAATGAATGTTTTAGCTTTCTACCGAGTTTGTTGCTGAACAATCTTGCCCTATATTGCTTCCTTAAATCACGAGTGAAGGAAGCAGCACAGCATTCTCCTCCAGAACAAAACTAATGTGGCTATAGACCTGGAGATTTTAAGACAGGTATGAAACCATAACACGTGCCTGCAATCGGCCTCCGTATAATATTTCTATAATAGGTACAGTTATTTACTGCTTGCTAAAGAATCAAGGAAGTAATAGTGGAATTGAAATTGCTGTGAAGCAATTTATTGATTCTTATGAAAATAACTGGAGATAAGGAGGGTGAGGAGCTATGAAGTAATGGAGGAGGGGTGTAGGAGGTAGAAAATATTTTCAACTTAGTTGTGCGATATTTCCCTGGGTTGTGATGCTGTCTGGAAAGAGAGGGGTCTGAGCTAATCTGACTCATATCTAGTAGTCTCTTTTCTGGAGTGTGTTTTGGGCTTGGCTTACGTAGTGATTTGAGCACCAAAAATATTATGGTAACATCTGTCTTCTGAGAGGTTACAGTTTGTATATCTACACCATAATAAAGGGTCTTCTCTTGGTCCAAAGTATCTAGAGATATATGGTGCTTTTACAGTTTAAAGCAATGGTTTGGGAATTTTTATATTGCAGCATACGCAAGTTCCTGTCTAAACTCCTTTAATTTAAGTATATAAAGGTAGAATCTGGCTATTTAGCCTTGTGATAAATACAGAATAATTTTCCAGGAAAAAGTTGTTGGTGGATTAATTGATTTCTTTGGAAATGCGTAAAGCATTTATCCTCTTAAGAAATGCAGCATGTACTCTCAGTCATTTTGTCCATTTAAGTTATATGAACAATTAAAAGGAGATGATTCCAAATCTTCAGAGGTAAGGCCTGTATATTTGAGTCTTTGGCTGTGAATGGTTTCTGTCCTTGCTCAGTAAATATGGAAGGGACTATTCGCTTAAAAAGACAAATCATTTTTTTTGCTATATGGATTTGCAGTTACACTAATCTCTTATAATGGCTGCTGAAGGCAATTGGTCTGATTTATAGTTTAGTGGGTAGGGATGGTGATAGGAGGATGGTTGGACTAGATGATCTTGTAGGTCCTTTCCAACCTAATGTATCTATGAATCTATGAACTTTTGTGGGGCTTTTACCTTCTGGGTTTTGAGCCAGTGTGTAGTCATATCCATGTGAAGGATGGCAAGGGGAGAAAACAGCCTTAAGATTGAGTACTTCTAACCAAAGGGAGGGAATGCAAGTCAATCCCATATCTGGGAGGAGATAGGAAGGGGGCCAGAAACTGGAAAGCAAGGACAAGAGAAGGGGGGCAGATTTCTACTGTGCAGTGGGTGACCAAGATCTTATCAAAACTACCTCTGATACTGCCTGGATGATTCATTCTCTCCAGATGTTTCAGAAACAAATGCCATATGGAAACAGTATTTTCAAAGGCAATACAGAATTGTTGAGATGGAATGAGAACCTGGCTGGGGATATGCTGCATGATCTCAGGAATTATTCATGCCCAAAGAGACCGTCTTGAGTTCTTTAATTAGCTCAAGAGAATCAGTTTCTGAGGGATTAATAGCGAAAATCAGTATTTTTTGTTGTGCATTTGAAGGACTTCATTTTTCTTAATGTGCCAGTTCTTGTTACTGAATAAAATTTATGGGGACTTGGAAGGCAGAAGCATTGTAATTGAATTATCTGAGTTCACTGATACGCTATGAAAAGTCTTGGTTAATAGAGAATAGAATGGGATCCATACTGTTGGGTTTTGCAATGGGGCAGTGCATTGTTTTTGCACCAGATTGGCTGAAGAGGTTTGGAATGTAATTATTTTTCTCAGAAATTGACTGGAATTGTGGTTGGAAAGAATTGCTTAAAGTATAATGGAAAATATAAATGAAAAGTTTTTGTGTAGAGAAGGGAGGAAAAAATAAACGCTGGGTCCTGTTGCTAGTCTCTGCTTTGTCTCTGCAATCTATTTACATTCATGCAATTCTGAAGTCTCATCTAGAAGTTAGTCAGAATTCATCAGCAAGTTTTTTCCAAGTATTTGTGTGCTATAAGAAGCAGAGAGAAACATCAGTGTTAATCATTAATGATGTTGCTATTTCACTTAGAGGAATTGGTAGTTGGAATGTTTGCCCTGTTGCAGAACAATTTCTTATATTTGTATATGCGATTAAATAATATCAATTCTCTGGTAGAATATAACTTTAATGTTCTATTACAATCTTACTGCACTTGTTAGAGATGTGTCAGCATTTATCGAGTTATATACAGAGATGACTTTGCTTGTGAAAAGTATTCTACTGTTTTATAAAAAAAACTGTATACCAATGGTATATTCAAATGCCCTTTGTAGATCAGAATATATGGACACTTGAGGGAGTTGGCACTTATCACCAGGAATAGAACATTAACTTTTAGGGACGACAAATGCTGTGCTGCTTTCTCAAATCACTATGATGCATCTTATAGCCTCTTGCCACAAGCTAATTTCCATGTCTTCCAGCTGAGCCATTCTGTTTCAGAGCTGTGATGGTAAAAATTAAAAACAAGCTTCCTCTTCCATTTTGATTATTTAAACAAATGAGCAAAACAAAGAGCATCCTTTCTCCATCTAAGTGTAAGCTTGCTTTTGATTGACCTCAATGAGACTTAGAAATTCTGAAGATTCAGAGCCTCTGCTTCTAATCGTGTTTGAATAAGAAATTCTCATTGACTAGAATGGTGCAGGAGAAAGCTCTTAATTGCCTAGGAAAATATTATAGAAATAGCTTGAAACACTGTATAAGGCAATTCTCTGCTTGTACAGATATGTGGTCTGGGACCATTTCTTTAAAATATTGCAGTGCTTTGTTTTTATAGTGGAAGATACAGAAGCAGTTGTGTATATTGCTCATACAAATAGAAAATTGTTCTGAGCTGTATTGTCCTTGGCCTGCTGATTCTCTGGCTAGTTACCTCTGCTTTCAGGCTTGAAATCTTGAGAACTATTCAAAATTAGCATATGGTATTTTTTGTATTCTCCATTCTTTATTTGCAGATTTGATCTTTACATAAATGATTTCTTAATCCTATTTTAGATATGGGTGTAGTACAATAAATCAAATTCTAATGTTTCCAGATGAAAAATACAGTGTTATCAATGTAAAAATACTATGGTGCAGTGAATAAACCTCGTGTGATCTTAAATTTAGGAATATCTTATGGCATGATTGTGCAGGGCCTTGAATTTGCATTAATGTTGTCAGTGAAAGTAGTACATAACCACAGAGTGACTACAGCTAGTACATTTTCAAGTCTTTTTCATACTAGACAGAAGAACATCTGATTGAATATGCATTTTTCTTTAAAGGAACCATACAATTTCTAGGCAAATTCCCTGGCTGCCCCTGCCTCCTGCCCTGCGCACTTCTTTGCTCTGCCTGGCTGTTCTGTGACTCTAAACAATATCTAAGGAATGAACTTACAGAGAAGGTGTAGGAACATCAGCAACAACAGCTACAGACTGCTGATCCACTGATAGAATCAGAGAATATCCCAAATTGAAAGAGATACACAAGAATCACAGAGACCAGTTCCTGGTGTCACACAGGACTACCCAAAAATCAAGCCATATTCCTGAGAGCACTGTTCAAATACTTCTTGCAACCACCCATTCAGTTAGGAACATTTGCTCATGTCCTGTCCTGTAATACTGGAGTGAAGCTGAAAGATTCTGATATATGTAATGTGCTATTCTATATCTGATATTTCCATTTTTTTTTTCCATTGAAATATAAGGTAAGAAGCAACATTGTGAAATATTTCGGAGGAAGCAACATAGTACTTGCCTCACTCAGCTTGAGTGAGATGTTGCAGGCTTTATGCAAACTTTCTGACCAGCTTTGCATACACTTGCCAGTTCTGTCATTTTAAGTTCTTTCTATCATGGTTATATTTTGTTGAAATCGCAGTCAAACAAGGTGTTGAGACTAGATTCTCAAACACATTCAGTGCTTTAACCAGTGGAAGTTTATCTCTTCGGTACTTCTAAAGCTGGACTACATTGTCTGCAAATGTTATAAGAGGGATTAAAATGGGCATCAGTACCGAAGAAGGACAGAATTATTTGAATATTTTATGGAAGTCTCTGGAAACAGTAGAATTAATTAAAATTTTTGTCTCTCTATGGACCTTATCTTGAACTGGAGTTGAAACAGAAATAACTACTCTGTTATTGTGTTCTGACAATCCCTGGTGTATGCTCCTGGTCATACTCAGTGAGTGTAATTAAACAAGTCTGAGGGGTATATAGTGTCAAAAGTCAGACAGGGAACCATAGGCAGAAGCCCTTGTTGTAAAGGAGCAAAAAATCTGCTCATGACAGTTTCATGCCTCCTGCAAAAGGCTTAAAAATGTGCAGGATAAATTATTTGAGCATCACAGTGAATTGATTCATCTTTTTATTGGTTTTCTTACTATATTTTCTTTAGTACTGAGTTTCTCTTCAGTTCTGAATCTCTACTGAACTATGTGACAAATAAGATATTATAACATATAATAGTGTCATGGGAAAAATTTTCGAGCCAAGGTTTCTTTGGTACATTCTTCATTCACTGATTCTAATGTCCCTATAATTTGCCAGATGCCACAGCATGCTCCTTCCTACCTCAACACCTGACAGTACTAATGAGGTGCTTGGAAGAGAAATGTTGCTTCACTCTGTAGCTAAGACCCCTGCTAACTAACTGGGTGATGGAAAGCTGTACATACTGTGAGTCTGCAGGGGGGAAGAGAAAGGATGGAGATGTCAATAATCAAAGACAGTCTATGTTGGTAATATATAGAAACATTTTAATTTCAGTGTAGGTTACGAAATATCTACAGTGTATATATATGTTCATTTTTAGGTATTTGCTGAATATATGGAAAGAAAGTTGAAGTATTATTTCTGAGGATAAAAAGTCATATATCACCTTAAATGTCATCTATGAGAATGTCTAAGATTAGGGCAACATTAACTTTAGAGTTTTGTCAGGTTACGTAACTCAACTTCCAATAGCTTCCAGTTGTGCATTGAGTTGTGAACATTAAGTAATTGCAGGTAACCTTCTAAAAGACTGTAAGTTTTTGTTGCCTCTCGAGGGAGTGTTTATCCATCAGCACATCACTGTCCAAAATCATGACAGCTTAATGAATGAACTGTTATGACAAAGTCCCAGGAAGAGCTTAACTGTTAGAAGAACTGAGCTTGGAGAAGCAAAGCTTTTCAATACTTGAAATACAGATCACAATGCTACAGTATAACAAACCACTTACGATAAGCCTCGCCAGTTATTCAGCTTCAAAAAACAAAATGTTAGAGATCTTTCAAAGATGTGAAGAGTGACTTTGTAAGATGTCCTCATCTGACTATGTCTTCTGCCTCTGAATATCTCTGCATTGCCAGCTTAATAATATGTGTACATGCTTTGGGCTGACAGGCAAAACACAGAAAGCTTTGGCTTCATCCAGAGTCATTTTTCCTTTGTCTGAATTTGGCTTGTTGAGAGGATTTTGACTAAATAAACTGGAGAACTGCACCAATGTTTGTGTAACTTCTCTAAAGCTTTGCTTGCAGCAGAGCTGTAGGAAACCAAGCTTCCTGCTGGGCCTGGATTTTCCTCTGCATTTAGCCTATGGAGTTTAACTTAGAAACTACAGTTGGTCATGAGTCTTTTCTTACCTTTCTGTTCCGTTCTATTAACTTATTCCCTTTGGATTTTCATCATATGTTGCTGGATATGATTTTCATTTTGTTTCCCTGACTGCAGTCATTCTTGTCTTTGTTCTGTATCCCTTTTGCTTTATAAACTCTTTTCCAAAAGAAAAATGATGATTCTAAGGTGATAAAATGCTCCAGAATTGAGACAACTTTTTTTCATTGTGATGTCTTCATATCTCACATTCAGACTCACATTTATGTACCTATTTTATTACAATCATGAGTAGTAATGGTCCAAAGTTAGTCAGTCCTTAACAATTATTTTCATCAAGCCACCTGCTAATAAAACCTGCAATTTCCGTATCTGTAAAATCAGTATCTGATATTATGAAATAAGGCATTAAATGTGGAACAGCTCAAACTTAATAACAAAATACATTAAGAATGTATTTAGATTCATTTGTATCCGGTATCAAGACTTGTTTTAATTTATCAGTCTCAGCTTGTGGTCATTAGGAACACCTTCAGTGTTATGCTTTGTATTTCCATTTACTACATTTCAAAAATATATTAGCAATTGTGTAGTGTGGAGATACAGTTAGAAATTCTTGTAACAAACCAATGTATTGTTTGTTAGATAGTGTGTTAGCTATAGTAAGCTGTAAGCCTTGCAAGAGAAGGTGGGATTGCGAAGAAGGAGTGCAAGAGATGAGTACTTGGTACGATGTGCTTAGTATGCTGTTCTATTGAGAATCGTGAATACTGTACATACTTGGTTTGTTTTGAACAAGGCACTGATTAAGTACTGTTACTTAGTTACAATTAAATAATAGAGCCTAGTTACATTAATATTATTGGTGTGCTATTTTTAGCTATATCTGAAAAAGTATATAAACTCAGCTGTGTGTATCAATAAATGGCTTCATGCTTGCACCAAGCTGGACACCCCATCTCTTTATTGCCAGTGCTGTCAGTGTAAGTTTATGGAACACATGTAACACTGTAAAAAGCGTATGGACGATTTACTGTACCTTAATGGAACATTATTAGTAAATTCATTGGCTGCTGCATGGATTTCCACTTTCAGTCTTTGGGTCAAGGGCTCCCTCTTCCTGGGTTGGTTGGGTGGTGGGGTTCAGCTGGAGACCTTGGGTTTTATACGAGCATGAATATTATGTACGTCTTCCAAGGTATATGTAACTTTAAGGAAGAGAAAAATTTCTGAGCACAAGAAAGGAGCATAGTAGATAACTCAGTAATGTTAGATAAATGAGTGGTGCAGTTGTGCACGTGCTTCTTTTCCACCAGGAAAATAATATAGTAGAATTGGAGTAAATTTCTGGATATAAAGAAAAAAAAAAAAGAGAGAGAAAGAAAAAATAAAAATGAGTCAGTGAAAGCACCCAGAGTTAAGGACTGATTACTTTTAAGGAGAGAGAAAAATAAATAAATAATAAAATGACAAATGACAAGATGAAAGAAAGTAGGAGCTTCATTTTTTCTGTTCTCACAATGCACAAAATATTGAAAGTCTATTAGATGAAAAGCAGGATACTCTAGCATGATAAAAGCATGCACATTTCCATACAATATACAACTAGAGTAGAGAACCATTACCACAGGAAATTAAGGCCAAAGCCCCTGTTGAAACAATCAGAACAGGTACATAGACATCAAGAAAATGATAACATTTTAGAAAAGGATATTAATCCTATTCTAGCAGAACACTAGACATCAGTGCTATCTAATAAGATTTCCACACTATTCCTGTTGCAAATTTATCATACTTGGCTACTCAGTCTGATCCCTCAAGAATCTAAAGTTCCATGTTGCGAAGCGTGACAAAAAAGGTCTTCTGTAAGAAGAATTTGGGAATTGCTGCTCATGTAAATGCCTCTCATTCATGGAGTTTCTAATTCACCAGCATTCTACTGAGAGTGTTCTGCTGCTGTTTAACCTGAATGCTACAAAGATGAGGCTGTTCTTCAGTAGGGGGACTCTTCTGTTCAGATTACAGATCAGCTACATTCTTCAGGCCTTATGCTCAAAGTTGTACATAAATGAACTTGAAGATTTATCTGAATATCCAACGATATCTGTTGTATTTTTCTTACTTGGTCCTTGTTGTGTTTATACACTTGTCAAAAGGATGATAGCCTGCATTCTGTATACTCTGCACTGAAAATCATGAGGTAGGACATGCACAGGTTTTGTTTTTAATGCTCTTCAAGTTTCTAGAAGTTATGAAACATTGCTAAAGGGACATAAATGAGGATGCCTCTCTTGATATCTGAGTACCATAATCTTGACTGTCTGGGAAATCATTCCCATTCCAAGCTTATCTCCAATTTAAATTTTGTTCATTTTTTAACTATTTTATTTAAAGATGAAGTATTACATGGGGAACACAAGCAAATCATTTGCAGAGGAAATCTGTATTTTTAATTCTGCGCTTCATTCTGCTATTAGTGAGCTGCTGTTTTACTGCTGTCCGATGCCTTTGTACATAGTTTGTAGTTAACCTAAATAGAATCTGTTCTTATACTTTTTAAATAAAATTTCTCTGGAATACTATATTTAGTAGAAAGGAACAACCTAGGATTTGAATTCATTGCATCCAAACAGTGTTTAAAAAAAAACAAAAACACAAACATTATGTCCTTGGTGAGTCGGTGGTGGACCCACTAATGAAGAGTTGTTTCTAGCTAATAGTTAAGGTTTCCTAGGATACCAAAGAACTACAAACACTGTAATTAAAAATGATTGTAATAACATATTTGCTTTCTGCAATCTTCATGTGAGTAATCTTGTGTTGTCCTCCTCCCCTTCGAAGTATTTCTTTCTAATAGTGCATAAACTGAAATATTTGCTGCAAGAAAAAATAGCATAATTGCCAAGATACCCAGTTTATCAGTGAGTAGAGCTGATATACTGTGCAGTGCTGTCACTACTCTTTGTGGTAGCTGGAGGTTCCCATAAGTTCTATTGTAATAGAAATATCACAGTCTTTTCCTTCCTGAAGATTAACTGCCAGGAAAAACAATTCATAGCTGTAAAGTTTTCCATCTGTCAGTCAATTCTGATGCAAAAAAAAAGCACATAGAATGGCATCAGATGTGCAGAGTGGTGATATATTAGCAGTAACATGGTAATAGCAACATATTGGACTAATTTTTATTTGAAAAACTCTTTTGCCAGTGGAAAGCCAGAAAAAACTACCTAGCTGAAGCCTACAGTGTAGATAAGCATGGCTTAAATTTCTGATAGAGCAGAATTACAGATGAAACACGATGCACAATATCTACTCTGCAATCTTGTGTTCACCAGCAAACTCTCTTGCCTCTCTTGCTATAAGTGGAGTGCAAAATATTTTGTAGAATACAGCCCAGAAGGCCTTAAACTATATATATTCAGTAACAACTTAAGAAGGTGAAGTATTCTGTAACCAAGTATAAAAACTACCTACACAAACTGTGTAATATTATACTGTAATGAAATCAAAGAGCAGAAATTTAGGCATTGATGAATTATCTGGAGTCTACTTCATCTTTTTATTTATTTATTTATTATTTTCGTTCAGGTTGTGGTGACGTATAATTTTTATTTTTTTTTTTTGAGATATGAAACAAAGCCTTGCTGAAATTCAGAAAAATGCAAGGAAAATAAAAAATCCTTGGAAAGAACTAAACCTTGCGTTGGAAAAAGAACAAATGCAAACCCTGCATCTCAAGAGCATTGTCCAGACACTTCTTAAACTACAGCAACGGGTTCCATGCCCCCTGCCCTGGGCATCCTGTCCCATGCCCACCGCCCTGTGGTGCAGAGCCTGTCCCTAACCCCCAGCTGCCCCTCCCCTGACACAGCTCCATGCCGTTCCCTCGGGCCCTGTCGCTGTCACACAGAGCAGAGCTCAGCGCTGCCCCTCCGCTCCCTGTGAGAGCTGCAGCCGCCATCAGGCCTCCCCTCAGCTCCTCTGCTCTGTGCTCAGCACACCCAGGGGCCTCAATTACTCCTCATGCATCTTTTCCTCCAGATCCTTCACCATACTTGTAGCACTTCCTTTATGGATGCTCTCTCATAGATTTTTATCGTGGTGCCCAAACCTACACACAGTTGTCAAGGTAAGGCTGGGCAGAGTGGAGTGGGATGCTCCTCCAAATTTAGTGTTGTCTGCAAACTTACAGAACACGATTCTTAGTGTAACTTCAAAGTGATTTATGAAAACATTAAAGAAAGCTGTCCCTGAAATGGAGATGAGCAAAACATTGCTAGTGACTGGCTGCCACCTGATGTAATCTCTCTTACTCTAATCCTTTGGGCCTGATTTGTCAGCCAATTGTTCTCCTGTTGCATTATAGTTTCATCTAACTGAATGCTGGACACTTTGTCCAGAAGGATACTGTAAGAAATAGTTAAAAATAATGTCTTTTGAAGATGACTTCTAAAAGAATTTTTTTCTCTTTTTCATTTTTCAACCTTTGCTGACAATTAGGAAGCAAGTAAGTAAAGATTTTCCTTTGGGGAAAAACAGGAATAGTTTGTACAACAGTGTTCTCTTACCAGAAGTGGAAAAAGGTTGGCTTCAGTGTTGCTTAAAAATTTGTATCTGTTTCAGATCATGTATAGCATTAGCATTCCTGAAGTAAGGAGTCTGCGATGTGGAAAAATCTGGTGATCTCATCCTTCTAATAATAAACTTTAAATATTAAATCATGCATTGTTTCCCTCTGATTATGAGTTTCAAAGAATATGCTTCTACATTGTGTTTGTTTGTTACGTTACACTGCTTTCCCCTGAGAACTTTGCAAGTATACTATGAAGTAAGTCAAATATTAATTATTATTGTTGTGATTAGAGTGATCATAGTGAAGCTAAATATAATGGAGACTGTAATGTGTAGCAAAGAAATCTGAATAGACCCAAGTTCCTGTAGTTGTAGACATCCCTGTGCTATGTGAAAACCATTTCCTTTTGGTGGCTGTCTGTCTCTTTCAAAACATACTACTTAGGAAAGCATATGAATCAGGATGAGAATGTTTAGGTTGTTATAAGCTGAACACATTGTACTTGTTCTATACCAATGTTTTGCTGTCTGATTTTTCCATCTCCCATCTTATCTTATAAATGTACAAGTGACAATGTCTAGAATGTGTTTAGGATCAAAGGGTTTGTGCTGCTGCACACAATATTTATTAATATTATGTATTATCTCATTCTTATTTTCCTATTCTGCTAAAATAAATCATTTTTCTACAAGGTATAAATGGAAAGAGCCTACAACTTAAAAAAGCAAAGCTGGAAAGTTGCACTTCTGCAAATGCCTGAACTTTAAAACTTTCGTTACCTTAAAGAAAACTCATTATTTCAGAGGCAAAATCATCACAAATATCTGAAAGACAGAAGTTAGAAAATGAGAATGGAATATAAATTACTCAGAAAAAGCCCAAACTTGGCCCAAATTTCTAAAGAAATCATGTTACCTTGGGCAAGATAATCAAGTCCTTGTGTTTCCTTGGCATCTTGGCCTTGCAGCTCTTCTCAGGATCTTTGCAGAACAATCACAAATTCTTTGGTCACTGATACAGGAACAAAGGGTCTGTGGCAGTAATGCCAGAGCTGTGCTTTTGTCTAAGGATGTTATGGTGGAAACACACAGATTAAGGTATACCTCTTATTAGAGGAAATTTTATACTGGGGGTTTCATTATCAGTTCTGTATAAGAGGACTACTGAACAGAGTATGAATATGCATTATTATAGAATTTCTTAATTTGCTATTCGTCTGTGACAGTAGCTACATAATTAACTTTTAATTTCATGTTTAATTATTTGAAAATAAGGCATAATTCAAAATTCAGTATTTTCAGGAGGTAAACATAGTCTGTAAGTATTTTTTTCTTAAAATGAGAATGGAAAAAAAAAAAAAAGAAAAGATTTAACATTAGAAAAACAACAACAGCAACAACGAATAGTACATTTGTTAGGTATGTACCTGCCTGCTGCACTTCTCAAAGCAGCAGGATACTGCCCCTTTCTTGCACTGCAGTGGAAAATGTGAGCTTATCTTGAGTACAAGGTACTACTGAACAGTGTCATCTTCCCTGAGGTCACAGCTGCTAACCCAATGTGTAGAAAGCAAAGAGAAATGAAGTGGAGGGAGACAGAAGGGAAGGACTTGTCTTAAGCAATTTCCAGCAAGCAAGTTGTTTATGCATTTTTGTTCATTTCTGAAACAATTCCAATTTAGCAGCTACACTTGTCCTCAGGAATACATCATCTAATATGCGAAACTTAATGTAGGTTTACTGCCATGTAAAGAAAGATCAGTATCTGACTCTGAAAACAGCAGGTTCTGACCTTACACAAAAAGATGCATGTGGTGTCTATGGCCTTTGCTTCTGCCATTGAAAAGAGACTGAAAGGAGTTAGTTGGAAGAAAAAGTTCACTTCTTAGTTCATCCAATAGAAATAGTCAGAAAGAAATATCCATGATCTTGCTGTTCTTCATCCTGACACATCTCATGGGGGCAATTTTCAACCATTTTAATTAACTTGCTCTCTTAGCATCTTTTGCATCAGGGGGACTGGAGTACCCAGATCCGCATCCTTGCAGCAAGCTGGAGTGCTCTACAGAGAAGATAGAAGGTGAGACAATGTGGTTGAAGAGGAGGAGACACAATTCAGAACATCCTATTCTGTGTCCCCAAAGAGTTTAGTAGCTTCAAGAAGTGATGCCATGGTTTAGCACCACACTCTGTTCAGAGCATAAGAAAGGTTCAGTGTACTATGAAATAACAATTTCTGCGTTTGTGAGAGTAGTGATAAGCATTGTGATTATGTCCAAATCTCACATAGGTGTTATTATTCATAATTATTATTGACAGGACAAGTAGTAACCATGACAACCAGGGGCAGTTTATTGAAAGTTGTTTTTGCCTGTGTTCCTTTTTCTTCTCTTTTTATTTTCTTTCTGAAAACATACATAACCTTTTGCAGTGCAATTGATTCCTGTGGATCAATCTCTTCCACACACCTAATAATGCCTTAGCAACCTAATCAGCCAAGGAAAACTTTTCCTGCATTTTATGCATCATAATCTGTCTATACTTCTATATTGTCTTCTGCAAAATAAATAGATAAAATGAATCTGAAAGTATTTTTGCTTTGATGTGTAAAAGTATTTTGACCTGAGAAATCTTCCAAGGAAGACACAAGAGTGGTGGGAAGAGTCATGAAAGTTTGCTTGAGTCTGTGAGAATGAAGAACCTGATAAAGCATTGGAATGCTAAGTGCCAGC
This sequence comes from Odontophorus gujanensis, assembly GCA_013399175.1. Lineage (NCBI taxonomy): Eukaryota > Metazoa > Chordata > Aves > Galliformes > Odontophoridae > Odontophorus > Odontophorus gujanensis. The sequence continues at coordinate 145,979 of VXAB01001208.1, forward strand.
TGGACTTCTGGATTGAGCAAAGAGGATGTTGGAGAGGGGTCACAGGATAGATGTCACTTGTTAGAACAGAGTCCATTAGGTAAGACTATGTGGAGAGGCTGGCTACAGTCTAGATACTTAAGTAAATACTCCTTCGACTTTTTCTATGATTAGAATTTACCATGGAGTTTAAGGACTGGAGATAACTCCTCCTAACTCTGTGGAGCTGCAGGTGCTCCAGCTCTGTCTCTGCCAATCCCTTCCCCACAAAGAGGCATGTATTTACTGAGTATGTTTGCACTACCTGTGTTTAGGTTGTGTGCTGGTGCTTTGCCAGATGTGGTCATGAAGCAGATCCTCCTGGTTACCATGTTAAAGCACACATAAGACAAAGAGGTGATTTAAGACAGCCAGCATTTCACCAAGGGCAGATCTTGCCTGACCAATCTGGCGGCCTTCTATGATAAAGTGATGGCATTGGTGGACAGGGGAAAGGTGACAGATGTCATCTATGTAGTGTTCTGCAAAGCCTTTGGCATGGTCCCTCACGACATCCTTCTCTCTAAATTTGAGAGGCATGTGTTAGAAAGATGGACTATTTGATGGATTAAGAACTGGGTGGCTGGTCACAGCAAAATGGTTGTGATCAACAATTCTGTGTCTGCATGGAGGCCAGTCATGAGTGGTGCTCCCCAAGGGTCAGTCTTGCGACTGGTGCTCTTCAACATCTTCATCAGTGATATAGATGATGGAGTTGAGTGCACACTCAGCAATTTTGCAGACAATACCTAGCTGAGCAGTGCAGTTGATACACTGGAGGGAAGGGAAGCCATCCAGAGGGACCAGGACAGGTTGGAGAAGTGGGCTCATGTGAACCTAATGAGGTTCAACAAGGCCAAGTGCATGGTGCTGCACTTGGGCTGGGGCAATCAGAGGTATTTGTATAGACTGGGGGAAGCACGTCTTGAGGGCAGCCCTGTGGAGAAGGACTTGGGGGTCCTGGTGGATGAGAACCTGAACATGAGTCAGCAGTGTGTGACTGCAGCCCAGAAGGTCAACTATATCCTGGGCTGCATTAAAAAAGGGGGTGGCCAGCAGGAAGAGGGAGGTGATTGTCCCCCTCTACTCAATTCTCATGAAGCCCCATCTGGAGTACTGCATTCAGGACTGGGGGCCCCAGCACAAGAAAGACATAGACCTCTTGGAATGTGTCCAGAGGAGGGCCACAAAAATGATCAGAGGGCTGGAGCACCTTTCTTATGAGGGAAGGTTGAGGGAACTGAGTTTTTTTAGCTTGGAGAAGAGAAGGTTCCAGGGACACCTCATTATGGCCTTCCAGTACTTGAAGGGAGCTTATAAACTGGAAGGGGAATGATTGTTTACGTGAGTTGATGGTGATAGGACAAAGGGGAATGGTTTTAAACTAAGAGAGGTGAAATTCAGGTTAGATATTTGGAGAAAGTTTTTCACTCAGAGGGTGGTGACATACTGGAGCATGTTGCCCAGAGAGGTTGTGGATGCCCCATCCCTAGAGGCATTCAAGGCAAGGCTGGATGTGGCCCTGGGCAGCCTGCTCTAGTGGCTGGCAACTCTGCCCACGGCAGGGGGGTTGAAACTAGAAGATATTTGAGGTCCTTTTCAACCTAGGCCATTCTATGATTCCATATGCAGTTCAGATCTGCTTCCAAAGTGCTTCAGAATCCTTGTAGGTGATGAGTGGAAAATTATTTGTATTTCTTTTGATGATTTTCTTCTAGCCAAGTGACCGTATCTAACGTACTATCTAGGTTGAATATAGAAAGTTTGAATCTTTCATATTGTCAGTTGATAGACATGCTCTTTGCTCTGTGAGAAGAGCTGAATAGGACTGAAATGTTATTTGAAGGGCATGACAGCATAGCAAGCAGTTACCATCTTGTAAAACAGCTTAATTTTGACTATTTGCCCTCTCTGCTCTTGAAATAGGATATTTCTGTTATTGTTCAGAATTTGAATGCATAAATATTACCTGATGAACGGTAAAGGAAATAGATTTTGGTAGAGCATGAAAACAGGGGAAAAAAAAGACTACCAACTGGTGCAATGGAAATGTGGTTTTGTTACTTAGCAAAGGAAAAAACAGCTACAAAGAAACCTGTGTCACTGGAACTGGACACAATGTAAAAGAGTGCTGGGGAATCTGGATCTGAGCGTAGCAACAAAATTGTGTGGAGACTGAAGATATTAGGCCTGGATAAACAAGGTGGTAAGGCCACTGACAGACGTGAAGAATGAGGTGACATTGCAGGGTGGAGAGAGATCATATTTGCTGCCGCATTTCATCATAACTGACAGAAGATATCAAAAGTTCAGGAGTCCATAGGGAAAGTTATATAGGCAAAGGACTGAGACATAGATTCAGCAGAAATGTCAAACTAAAGGACAATTCTAAGAAATGCTGCAAAATAAGAGATTTCTAGGAGGTTGGAACTGGGAAGCTGTGGAAATTAAGGAGCTCAAAAATAAGACCATACAATTAAATCAGATCTTTGTTGTTATTAATGGAGGAGAATCATAGAATCATAGTATATTCTAAGTTGGACGGGACCCATAAAAATCACTGTCTAACCCCTGTCTCCACACAGGACCACTCAAAATTCAAACCCTGTGTCTGAGAACATTGTCCAAACACTTCTTGAATACTGTCAGTTTGGTGCCATACCCACTGCCCTGGGCATCATGTTCCATGCCCACTGCCCTCTGGTGAAGAGCCTTTTCCTAATCCCACCTGACCCTCCCCTGACACAGCTCCATGCCATTTCCTCAGATCTTAAGAAAAGAAGGAAGGAAAGATTACAAATTAAGATTCACATTTTGTGCACTAATGTTATTTTATTTCATGGTGTGTTTACAGGCATAGTATGTGAACAAATAGCTTTCTGTAAATAATAGAGTAAACAATAAATACAACATTCCAGATGCTCATCCAGTCTTCCTTCTTTATCTCATTCTGGTTTACATAGGGTAGATAGTATGCTTGTAAATTAAACTACACAGGGCGAGGAACATGACAACCTGTGCTGTTCAGATGTTAGTGTTTGCCATGTATTTATTTAATGGACATTGTTCTTTAGAGAGTGAATCTTCAGCACAGACAATATCATCTCACTTGGCCCCAGAAAATATAATTGTATGTTGTTCCCTGTTATATTCGTGTAGATAAAGCCAGAGCACCCAATGGAGCAGGCAACTAAAAACATGGTAGAAAACATAGTAGGTTTTTATTGCTGATCTTCACTTCAACTATTATATTATGACAGTACTTACATATTTTGTTGGCAATAGAACATATAAATAAACAAAATGTAACTACTAGGAGAGGTAGAAAATTTTACTGCTGTGTTGATGGTGAGAAGAGTAAGAAATAATAGTTTAAAATAAAATAAATGAGAGAGGGTTAGGTTAAATATCAGGAAAAGATTTCTGAAGCTAGGCAGACCAGCAAAATAGCACTAGGAAAAGTGACATAGAAAAGCTTCTCACTTTTTTAGACCATGTTGAACAAGTATTTGTCAAGGAGAGCTAATCCTGTCTTCAGATAGAAACAGATGACTATCCAGATATCTGTTCCACTGTGTGCATATCGAGTCTGTATGTGAATACTAAATAGGGATATGCCTTCAAATGTCCCTAATACACCAGCAAACTGGGGGGAGAGGGAAAGGAAGAGGATCAGAGGGTGACCAGGCTCATGTGCTTTCCTTACACTTCTTCGTTTACTGTCACTCTGGTTGCACAATGTTGAACATGATGGACTGCTCAGGTGACCCAGAAGAACATTTTTAGTTTATATATTCTGTTATTGTGTTGGGGAACAAAACCCACACTTGGCTTCCAGAGGAGATATGGATAAAATGGGAAAGAGATCACAGTGATCACATAAACACTCTTACATATCATATTCTTTGAACACTTGACGTAGCAGCCTCCACATCCATTTCCAGCTTTTTTTAATAAAAATACTTAAAATTACCTATCATAAGAAATCTTCAGTTCTGCTCCAAAACCACTAGAATGCTGATCTTGCCAGCTTTAACTGTTGATTAAATATACAAATCTGTTAGTACACAAAATAATTAGGATGCATCATGTGGATTTGTCATAATCACTGCAGAGATGTGCTCCTAGCCCATAGGCTTCATACCTACTTGCTGAACACAGGAGCAGAAAAGCTTGGAACTCAGCTTGCAGTTTGAGGTAAATGAGGTGTTTACAAGCTTCTGTGTCTCTTGTGGAGCCCACTCTTCTGTCTTTTTGCTGCTTTTTGTCTTGTTCATCTTCTTGTATCTTGCTTATTGCTATCATATTTCACCTCTCTCTGGCTCATATTATCTTTCTTCTCTCTTTCTGATTGTATCTTTTCTACTTTGTTGTCATGAACGTTCTCATTTCCTGTATTGTTTTGCTACTCCCTTTTTTATTTGTTTATTTTTTTTAACATATCTGCTAATACTCTTTGCATTACCATTTTATGTAGGGAATATGTACAAAGCATCCATTCCTCTTCTTTTCCCATGCAGGAGCAAAACATGTTTTTGTGGCCCCTACTAGAGCTGCTTGTATGATTAGCCAGTACATCTTTACAAGTAGCAGTTTGCAAGCAGCTGAAAACGTTGTGTAATGGGACACTACATTGGCAGTTCTATCAAAGCATTTATCTAAGCTGTATTTTTGATTCAGTACTTGAAAAAGTATACTATATGAAGTCCAGTGTCTGCAAACTGATCCTCATCTGCAAAACAAACAAAAGATAAATATTCCATGAGCATCTGAGGTTTAGTGTCCAGGGAGCTTTAAGTGGTTAAATCCAGGTACAGATTTACTGTGAGAAAAAGGGATAGACTGAAAGGATGAAGACATATTGGCCATAATAGAGTAAGATTTGCTTGTGCATATGGGTTGTAGCTGTGCTACCCCTTCATTCCCTTCCATGGTAACTTATATTTGCCTTTGGTTTGGACAAATATTTTGGATGTTTCTTTCTTGTAATATTATAGAGAAAACTTGTCACCTGTCTCCACGTCATGCAGTGAGGTTCTAGTCTAGAAAGAGGATGGAGACAACCCTAAAAGCAGGCAATTAAGCAATGGAAGTCTGAGTCTGTACCCAAAGACAGGTGATGCATTCAGAGCTCCTTGCTAGGCTGAGCCAGCACCTCATTTCACAAAAGTTTGGGAGTGAAGATTAGTGTCTAGTAAGCCTAGAAAACCAATCTTGTGCAGTGTTTCAAAAAGTGACTGAAAGGTGAATGCTTCACTTTCTCATTAGTGGTTTGAATTTCGGAAGAGTATGCTTTCTCTCTCATCTTTTTGCAATCTGTCATAGCATAACAGAAACTCTTGAAGGAAGTCCTTGGGGGAATGTGGTCTACTCTTATTTCTTAAAGGTCTGTGCATTTGAACAGAAGCTGGAAAACAAGCACAAGCAATTTGAGGCTGTCGTCCTTGATATGTCAAATGTTTACAGTCAGATTTTTCAAATCCCTTTATGTAAAGAAATAAAGTTGAGTCAGACAGTGAAGGGCAGATTAAGCTCACTTGGTGACTGTTATCTGGCCTCTAACTTTGCCACTTGGTGCAAGAGTAAGCATATATATGCTGCAATTATTAGAACAGCTTTCACCAGCAGCAAAACACGTGAGGACAATTTCTCCTTAGTATTTACAATGAAAGATATTTTTAAAAATGATTATTTCATAATTTTCACCTTTCTAGCTTACTGCCCTTGCTCTATGAAACTGTGTGCCATAAGGTTTGCTAAAATACCAGCACTTGTTATCAAAGATCTAGGCCGTCACAAAAAAAAAAAAGCCTTTCCTCTCTTTCAAAATATTTACCAGGTCTAAAAATAATGAGCTAGACTTCCACCTTCAAAAGATCTTAGCAGTTTCTTGGCAAAGCCAATTTTCCAAAGTTATTCAAGTGATGTTGAACAATTTTCTAGTTACCAAATTCTGCACACTCTGGATTTCTTCCAAGACTTCTTTGCAGACACAGTGCAACATTAACTGTAAAGACAGTCCCTTTGAAAGTAATGATGTAAAAATTGTGCTCTCTGACTCAGATGTGGTTTGTCCCTGATAGCAGTGACATAGACCAGCCTTTTCCATTGATTGTTTGTTTGACTCATTGGACTTGCTAAACTAGCATTGATTAGACAGACTGAACTTGATTTTTTTTCCTTATATACCAGTGGCAGTGTTATTTATACATTTCAGGGAGCTCATTAAGAAAAAAACTGGAGAGATGCAACATTAACATTATCTAGTAGCAAGAAAACAATACTATTGGACAGCTATAGTTCATGTATGAAAATGCTTTACTACAAGCTGGTGAAAGAAGGAGCACTACTTAATGCTTGAATTTCAAACTTAGTTTCAAACTGGTTGAAATTTCTCTCCTCCTGCATACATTGAAATCCTTCTAGCAGTGGGAAAATGCATGTAAACTCATAACCATACTGAAACTGCAAAATGGAAAAACTGTGTGAAGAAAAGATATTGCCAGATGAATGACGACTCACAAACTGCAAGAACTACAGAGAAATTTGAATTTTTATTTTCTAAGTATTTGTGTATATGCATGTCTCTCACAAATCTATCTACCTGCTGAACAGTGAAAATAGAGCTTAAAAGGTATTTTCATGTAATTCATTTTCAAAGCACTAGAGCAGAGGAAACAGAGCAAATCACTTGAACTGGAAACACCATCAGGTATTCTGTCCTATAAAGAAAATTAAATGTTTAGATTGTGAGTGCATTTTTTTTCCTACTACCATACATCTGACTTGTTCCAAGTAATTTATGCTGCCATTTAACTTATTAACAATCTCAGCAAGGAATTAAGAGAGACTGAATGATCCTGTGGCATGAATCTGAATAGCGCTGTTGAATAGAAGATCACTCGGAGACTTCATTTTCAAATGTGAAAGTCACATCTTGCTTTTATTTAGAGCATTCAGTGGAAATTCAAATAGCACCATTAATTGCAAATAAATTATGCTTATTAGTGAATTAATAATGAATTCAAGAATACCAGTTTTTTTTTTTAAATTGAAGATCATCTTAAATGTTTCATTACGTCTTTCATTTTGTTTCTCAATTACCAACTGTAATTAAAACTTCAATTTCAGACTGCTCCCTACCTTGAGCACAATCTTCAAATTTTAGACCAGATCTTAACCTTAGAAAACACTAGCTCTTCTTTTTAAGCATATTTCACATGGCAAGACTTGCAAAAGATTTGTGTTATACAGTTTAATGATATCTGGTGGGAATGCTTTACAATTGACAAGTTTTCCCAAAGGGTTTTCATCTGGGTTTAGTCTATTTTTTTTCTGACATGCTGCTTACTTCATTGCATGCAGGATGTCAGTATATTCTACCAGCAAAATAGAGGACACACCACCTGTGCGTCATCTAAATGAGTGGAGAAAATCTATTTATGTAACAATTTTTAAAAAGCAAAAAACAATGAGAGAGGAATGAAATTGGAGAAGAAATATCCTCTGTTCCTATGTAGTTAATATCCAGCAGTCACTAGTTGTGCAGAAATCCACTGAAGCTGCCCTGTATCCTGTCAACTTAGAATTCTTGTGAAGTTTGAAAAAGCAAAAGAATCAACAGCAATCGAGTATACTAAAGACCTTCTTACTTGCAGAAACAGATGTCTAATGTCTTGCTTCTGAAGTTTCAGCCTACTAAATCAGTTTTAGTTAAACCCCAAGGCTCAGGCTACAATAGCATTTGTAAACAAAAGAGACACACAATTCTTGCCATCAGTAGATAGCCTTACTTATAAATTATCAGAATGGACAGGTAATTCTGAAAATGGCTTTCATTTATGTGTGTTTAGATGGACTTCTCTTTCAGACCTGACAACATACTCGTGGTGATCACATTGTTTAAGATTGTCAGTCCCATCCATTATACCCTGTGCAGCAAGATGTCACGCTGTTGACAAACCATTTGCTTATGAGGCAAATCAAGTATTTTTTCTTCCCTTAAAGGCAAACAGAACCCTGAAGTATGCAAAATGTTTGAACTAAGTGATCATCTGAGACAGCTGCCTGAATGGTAAAAGTTAATAACCATGGTAAGCAATCTATCTGTCAGCTTTTGGAGAAGCAAATTAAAATAAAACAGAATTTAACAACTATAACATGTTTTTCCAGAGATGCAGTACCTTAAAGTGATAGATTTGTTATTGGTTTTATCCATAAAATAGGATAGATGCTTTTGTTCCTTTGTCAGCATTTTATGTCCTTCAGTATCTCAAACCCATTGCACATGGGCAGGATGCTCTGTTCATTGTCATAAATGGTACTTGCATCTGAATGTAATTTCCATACTCCTTTTTTTCCCCCAGTTCCTCTATGAAAAACAAGAAAAACAATCTACGTTTCTTCTCTCTTCTTGCCATCATCAGAGTAGGGTCCTGCTGAAAATGTTTGACAAATTGTATCCATTGCAAGTAAACAGAAAATCTATTAAGAAAACCGTATGAACCTGCAGGAAGCCTTAATAGCCTGTCCTTATAAAGTCATTTTTAAAGCTCCCATTTTACTTTTATTTCTGATTTGCAGGATGAGAAATTTGGGCCTGCAGGCCATTGATTTTAGAGAAAACTATACATTTTTTAGCATATAGTTTTGAGGAAAAAAAAAGACTTAAATTTCTTTAAAAAAAGTCACTGTTCTAATTCAGCTTGTTAGATGTAGTAGACAAGCACACCTTGAAAATCAGAAAGTTTTGACCTTCTCTTTAAGAAGCTTTTTAGTTGGATCTTCATAGCTTACTTCTTACTTTCTAAAAGCACTTGTCTTCATTGCATCTGAGTTTTCTAAGGCAATGCTGCTATCGACATCCTGAGTATTTGAGATATATTTAGGATCCCCTGACCTTTGCCATTCTTGCCTGTATACTAGCAATGCAGTTAAGGTGAAAACCACTGGAAATCTCTTAAATAACTGTCACATACTGTGATTCTGAAATTTCTTCTACACCATCATAATAATTGTTGCCATTTTCCATACCCTTCAGCCAGGGAGATGTAGAAAAGGTATTCTTCCTTCTGGACTGATGCAAGCACTAATGATGTTAGCAATGGTACTTCACAGGAAAGCCTTGAAGAGAAGTCTACCTTGTGTTCATGAGTCACTAACATTCCCCTTTAAGTAAAGTGAGTGTTATGTACAAGGAATGGGTACGAAGTCCTTACCAAAATGCATTTTCCTTCTGAATCACTGCTGATCATTCTGCAGATAAGACAAAACAGTGTGATTGGGATCGCTAACTTAACAGAAGCCAATTCAGATCCACAGATTTACTCTAGATACATATATATCCCTTCTCTTTTCGAAATGCAGCAGCAAAACAAAATATACATAAAGAGGATCATCTACAAAGCTGATTTTGCACAGAATCAATTTCAGGACTATAATTGAAAGATTTTTCACTTCCCAGTTGAACCAGATTTGGCATAACTGCTCTCATGCTTCCACTAGCTGTTGTCAATGTTCAGTATCTCTCTGCATGCAGTATTCAGTCTTTTTATTTTATCATTAGGGTGTACATTCTGTATGTGTGTTCCCATGCTTTAGTTACAAGAGAACAGTTGAAATGAAAGAAGGTAAGAAATATCCACTTATGAAAGAAAATGACACAATGATTTACTCTAAGCTGTGTCCTTTGCCCAAGGAGCTTCTCATTATCTCTCTCTTTAGCTTTTAGTTTGAGACAGAGCACTATGTTTAATTATTTACCAGTTGCTACAGTGGTGTTAAATGAACCTTAGAGATTATCACATGATGCCTAGAGCAGTCACCTCACAAATGCTGAAATATGTCTGTAGCAGGTTAGATTTTCTGCAGAACAAGAAGGCTCATATTCCCACTTTCAGAAGGCAGACAAGAACAGTTAAAAAAAAAATAATCAAACTCTGCTCTCTGTATTTAATGAATCCAGGAAGCTCATAGATAGTGAATTGTTTCCCTTAGAACTGTCCCAAGTTTCTCTTTTCCTGCTCTCCACCACTCCACATTATTTCAGTGTATAAATATGGGTTTGCAGGCTCTCAGATGCTGATACTGTTAGTTTATCAGATCTCACTGTATGTAGACACATTCAATCTGTCCAAGAAAAACAACAAAAAAAACCACAACAATGCATTAGACAGCTACACTGCATTATGCAGCAGTCTAACTTATTCATGAAATATCTAACAAATGAACAAATATATTTTGATGCCACAGTTATGAGTATGGTAGGTTTACAGTAATTCAGCATGACCAATGAAGTTGAAAACCGTTATTTGAGAAGTGCAAATTGATGAACACAAGTTAGTGAATGCTAATGTAAGACACTTTGAGCGTCCAGATGGGAATTTTGTGAAATGATAGAAAGGTTGATGAAGAGGGAAAGAGAAAAAAACCCACACACAGAGGCACAAGAAAAAATAAATGAGGAAAAACATATTTAAACTGAAATAATTTGTGAGGAAAAGACAAGCCAAGAATTCAAAATCTAGACTTGTTTTCTATCTGCTCCAGCAAATGATGATGTTTTTGGGGTAGGGATGAAAAGAGAAGGAAAAAGAAGAGATAAAAATCTATACAGACAGCAGGTGAAACTACTTATTTAAAGATAAAGTATGGCAGTCAGTCCTTGAGTCAACAAAGATAGGTACCACTTTACTGAATGCAGTGAAGGTTTTGTACAGTTATGCTTAAAATATTGCATCCTGGGTGCTTTAAGTTCCAGTGATGTCTGTGGAAGATTTGGAAAACAAAATACAAGCTTTGTGATTGAAACTGATTGTAGAATAACCTGGAGAGGAGGTAATTGGCACCAAGGATGACAGTGTGATGAGCGCAATTCAGAGGGAACTGTTCAGAGAAGCAGCCGAGGCAGCTCCACGTCAGAACACTCATGCACTAGGGACCTGTCCCAGATCCACTGAAGCTATTAATGCAAGGCTGGAAAGATGGGGGTAGGGCAACCTTGTTCCCCTGCCCTCAGAAAAATGAATTCACGTCCTGAAAGATTTTCCCTTGATGAAAATTTTCCTGAAAGCTGTGAAAAAGAACTTATCTGTAAGATTGCCAGAACCTTGTCCAGACACCACAGCACTGATTTTATTTATGACTACCTCCCTAACAGGTCTTATTCTCTTCTGGTTCAGAGGGTGAAACTCTATAGGAGCACAGGCAAATGGAAGATTGACACTGGCTAAGGACAATCTAATAGTATAGAGGCAGTATCTGTACATTTCCTACCCACTGTTTGTATCAAGTTCTTACCTTGAAAACTATATTGTGTTTGTACAGGAACTGCTGAGTCACAGCCTGAACCACTGAATGAGCACCTGAAAGAAGGATCAGGTCAGCCCTGGGAGCACAGGTGAAGGTGATTCACCTGTGTGACTGTGTGACTCTTAGACCTCTTTTAAGGGCTGATTGCCACTGAGGAAAGTTCTCTTGTTAGAGACTTCTACTTTGCAAAGCTTCTTCCCTGCAAGCCTAGATCTTCAGAGATGGGTGAGTACTTGTTTTCTCTCTTTTGTAACATTTTGCTTGTGATGGGGTCTCTTTGCTTTTACAACCTGAGTTAGCAACACTGCAAAGACAGAAGCCAATGTTAAAATCTGTGTTGAGTGGATGCCTAAGCAGAGAATTCTGGAATAAACAATCTCCTTAACTCTGGTGAGGTGTAACTAGCTGGAGCTGCTACAGCATGGGGTGTGGCCTGTGTTGCTCTAGCATCTGCAGAGCTTGCTTGTTGAAATACCTTGAGCAGTGTGGAATGGATTAACTCTTAGTGTAGTCCTATAGATCTACAAATAAGTAAATTGGCAACTTCCTAGAATAGATGTGATGCCTTTTAAGATTTTTTTTTCAGGTTTCCAGAGCAGTAACTCTTAAGGAAAGAATTAAATTCCTGCCAACGTTACAGAAAAAACTATTACTTTTTCCTTATGATATCAATGTTCGCCCCATTATATAAATATGGATTTGTTAATAAGTGGATTTCCAAATGAAACAATCATCAATTGTTCAGTGTTTCTACATTATGTCTTTTATATATTGCCATCAGTGAAGAATGAACACTGGATCTATTCCAGATTTCTACGATGTAAATTCCTTGTATATTCATGGATATTAAATCATTTAGGAACCATTTAACTATCACAACCTAATAGATCATGTTTGTGGTCATGCCTCAGAATCAAATAATTTATCTGGCCATTATTCCTTTGCCCACAATATGAACTTTTATTTTCAAAGTTCAGAGTATGCTGAATAACTGAGGCAAATGATTTGTAGGTGTGAAGGTCTGCCTCTGTTTGCTGAGATCTTTGCAGTGTATTTTGTTTCATTAAGGGCATTCTAGGAACTACAGTTAATGTTAAAATACTATATATCTTATGTAAGCATGCAATGGCAGTGATGCAGATGTAAGATGGCATTGGTAAGCCAACAAGAGCACAGAATAATATGGAAGAAATATTTTTTGGTCAAACATCTCAGGTTGATACAGAATGCTCTTCTCTCCACAGGAAGTTCAGTAAATCTTACTGAAAAAGTACATTTTTCTTTATTTATGTCACTTGCCATGAAATTATTTTGAATTTTATTGCAGTCTTGCATGTAATGGATTATATCTAGATTGGTAAGTTGGTTTTCTAGAAAAGGGTTCAAAGGGAGTTGCTTGCAGCATTAATACAGTAACTCCTCAAGAGAACAAATCTGTAAGCAATCTAATCTTTATCAAGTACCAGGTGGCACTGCATCAGCTGGTATTTTTGTAATACAGGTGAATATAAGGAAGGATTAAACTTTGAACAGTGTATGAAAATCAGTTTATTCAGCATTAAGAAACCTACAAATGCAGCTGTTCTTGGTGGTGTATTTGCAAGGTCTTATTCTTCAACCTCCTGTGGATCCATTTTTCTCAGGCACAAGGAGGCACTGCAGTTGAAACAATGCCCGTGTTTGCACACTGCAAGCACTTCAGTGTTAGGCTCTCTGGCCTCTTGAATGTTGCAGTGGAGATAACGAATATCTTTATGTGATCTTAGTGGTAGTGTTTTCATACTGCAAGTGTCAAGGTGAAGTTGTTAGCACTGTCAATGTACTGGTAATGCATCCACATATTCCAGCAGAGTAGAAAAGTGCCCCCAAGGCAACTTTGGTCCTCCGGAACTCTGAGTCTCTTCATCTTAAACAGTTTGGCCAGATACAGTTGTTGTGTTAGGCTAAAAGAGAAGGTAAACAAATTAGGGAAGTGGACAGAGAAATGAAGCCTCCCTCTTTTCCATTTAGTATTCACCACAGTTGTCCTGTGGGTGATTGCTTTTTAGACATGTCTATGTTGCCCTGGCTGTTCAAAATACATCTTATCCAAGCCAGAGCAGGGTGAGTGGGAGCCCACACACAAGGAATCAGGGCCTAAGTCCTCTCTGTGTGTTGACCTGTATTAGGCACATATTTCACAACATCCAAATGACTTTCCCAGTGTTTCACTGAGCAGAAAACTACCTGAGCCAGGGTGAAGCTACCAGGCAGAGATGAACAGGTGAGCAAAATTTCCTCTGTGACTTCCATGAACGTGGACACAAGAAGAGTTCTCTTATGAAATTAATTTCTTAGTTTTGGGACTACTTTTCTTTGACACTTGCTGTGGAAATGCAAAACCATGGCTTGAACTGGTGATGGAGCACCTGGCGGGAAGGAAGGGCCAACCCAGGGTTGCCCAGGTGAATGCAATATACCCAAGTGAATGGAAGGGGTACAGCCATCCTTCCCAGACCTCATTTAAGGGCGGGCAGTGGAGGTGAGAGTATCTTGCTGGAGGTCCTTGTGTATCTGAAGCCTTCGGTAGGTAAGCAGCTTCTTTCCTTTATTTCTGTGCTTACAGTTGTTGTAACTGAGCAGATCTTTACTTGCTGTAGCCTGAGACCTTGCTGCTCTGCTTTTATTGCTGTACTTTCCATTGTCTTACAATACTACTGGAGTAGAAGGCTTTCTATTTATTTCCATCTATTTATTTGATTAGTTATCAAGAAGATGAAAAAGTTAGGAGAGGGATTTTGAAGTCTGTCTTAAATAATTTGAATTACTTATACTAGAAGTTAATTCATATCTGCACTTGGATTCTTTACTTTTGTCATTATTTTTTCTATCTGTTATAAATCTGAGTTTATAAGTATCCATGTTCTATGGAGGTGGATATTGTTCCATATGAGTACACAAAAGACAACAGATGGCATAATGATCCATTACTTTTCATGATTTGTAGATGACTGTCTCTAGGAAAATACTATCAATGACGAGTCTCTTTCCTAAAAGGAGAGACTTTACTTTTAACAGTGTCAGAATTCTCAAGGTCATGAAATTAATAAACTATATTTCTCTTATATTAGTCAGAAGTTTTAACTGGGTAATATTCTGGAAACATCTGTTGCTAATACTTCAGAGCTGTGATAGACTGCTTGTGCTGCTCTGTGCAGGATCTTATAAAGGTTATACAAAAAACTATGCTTACCTCTGTTATGGTGTGCATTGAGGCAGGGCAAATGTATTGGTGTGTAAGTTTTCTACAGGTGAGAACAGCTTATCAAGGGGATTGTGAAGAAGAAAGCTATGGCTTCATGCTCCCTGTTCAACAACAGAGTTCAATGGAGCTACAAGGAGTTATAAATACATTGTTTCAAGGCTGATGGGCAGGATTTCTCATCACTACTTCATTAGTGTTTTGGGGAGGCAGTCTAACTTTCTTGGCTGTGTTGTTTCTTTAAATTATCTGCTGTGTGGAAGCAGTAGCTACTTCTTACTATCTGAGAGTGTGTTATGAAAACATCTATCTTCAGATGTCTATTGACTTTAGAGTATTATATCTAACTGAGAATTCCCAAATGTAAAATGCTGGAGAGGCAACAATCAGACCAAACAAATTTCTTGCACTTCAGTTTTCATGAAAACTACCATTTCTACAGGTTCCTTTGGCTTTATACATTTTTTACAACACAGCAAAAGAAATTCAACAATTTCACTTGAAATGATTTTTCCAGGACTGAAGGAAACTCTTCACATATAGACTGTGGTGTAAGATTAAGGTATCTCTTAAGTGGAAAAAATAAGTCTTTACAGCTTTTGGAAGAAGTCAATAATTCAGATTCATCCATTTCCTTTTTTCTATCCTTATTAATAGGTACTGTGGGATCAGGAGATTTCTATAAGTAGTCACTTTTGCAAACGGTCATAACAGAAGCAGGTTCTAACCACAGACACTGGGGGGGGAAAAAGCCCATAAGGTCTAACAGTTAACAGTTACTATTTCTTATGGGAGTTCCTTCTGTGGGATGTGGCTGCATACACTTCCATGTGCTGGATACAGCAAAAGTAGAGTTTTATTCAGTTAGAGCACTGGACTATGAGACTGTAAATATAAGGTCTATTCCCAGTACCCAGAGCCTGACTTTGCTGCCTAAGGCAAGTCATAGCCTCTCTGTATCCCAACTCTAAACTGAAAAATAGCAGCGATAACTTCTGTAATTTTCTGCAACAGTGTTGAGATTAAATTATTTGAGAATGTATGCTACATATCAGGTTCATGTAAAGATGTGTAAGTCAAGAGAGTACCAAGGTGGACAATATTTTTCATGAGTAAAAATGTGATGAAAAAGAGAAATTTCATTCCAGTGAGTGAAGAAGGTAAAGATATTAGAAATGGTTGCCTTATCTGAGGATAAATATGCATACATTTGACATCAGTGGGACTATTTTAACTGCTTCTGACAAAGGATAAAAAACAGTAGGAAGATGTAGATATTTGTGAATACAGGACTGGAGGAGCAAGATGTTGCACTGATTCTGTTAGACTGGCTAATAAAAAATTCATGTGTAAAAAGTTGCAAAGTAAATAATTCATATGTAAAAACTGTGAAGATGACACTAAGGGAAGCTGGGAGCAGAGTAAATGTTATGGAAACACAGAATGGCTTAGGTTGGAGGGGTCCTTAAAGATCATATAGTTCCAACCCTGCTGCCATGTATCTAAAATGATGAACTTACAGGACTAAAATGGTGCAGTTGAAATACCTGAAGAACAGGCAGAATAAGACTTGTGTTGACTACTTAACTCTATGGTGAAGTACTTTAATTTGGCTGTACTCTGCTTGCATGCAGTCTTACTTCACACCATTCAGACAGGCGAAGAAGAGACTTGTTTGCTAATTAGTGTTATGATTTGAGGTGCATAGCTGTAATGAAGCATGAAAAGGCAGTCACAAGTGATATTCCTGCAGCCCTTGTATGTCAGCCTGATGAGATGGCTGCACTTTGTCAATATCAGCAGGTAAATTCTCAGAAGAAGAATGCCAGATCAAGTGAGGAGGGGTTATTTAATAGAGGGCAATTAAAGAGAGTGATGGTCCTAATTACACATGCAGGTGCAGAAACTAGTAAGATTTTTTTTTTTAGTACTGTGGTGACAAGACTTATTAGTCTGCATTAGATCCTGATTGTTAAGCATGCAGCACAGGAAACACATTAATTCAGAGCATCAAGCTGTGTGTGAAAATCTCCACCACAAAATAGCAAAGGTGAGCACCTTACTATAACCAATCAGATCTGCAACTGCTTAGTGAATTGCATTTTGGGAAGTATTGATGAGTCCTCTAGGGGATATGATACTTCTGCTTCATAAACACATTAAAGTGGCAAACTGCACATGAGTACTTTGAGGCTTCAAGACCAACATTTAAGTTGTTTGGAAGCAGTAGGGGTATCTTTTCCATGCCATCCTATTTTAGATATGAACTTTCAGAGACTTTCTGAAGTAAGATTAGATAGGAAACTCTGATATTTGGAGTGCATCGGAAGTCATAGATAACAAATAGGCCTTATGTTGTGTCTGTAACTCACAGGCATAGAGTGCTTTCTTCTGTTATCTGCATTGCTACTTGGTAGCAGTCAAGGCTTGACACACACCAGCTTTACTGCACTCTGTTGCATTCTTGTTTCCATGCTGAGGAAACATGAGCAATATGCCCCAATGAAGAGCATCATCTGACAATGACTGGTTTTGATTGAGAACTCTGGGGGCGTGTGTCTGCACTAATCAGTAGGTAGGTGTAGTTAAAACCTTTATGGCTAGCAGTGAGAGCTGCTTTCAGAAGTGCAGTGAAAGAGTGCAGAGGGAAACATGGACTTGAGGTACTGCTACTGGTTACCCAGAGGTGTATCTGTATTGCTGTACTTTGTTACTTCATAGAACAATACTTTGAAATCACTATTAGTATTCAAGCATGTGTAACTACTTCGAAGAAAAAATATCCTGTGAATTATTCACTTTGCTTCTACGCAGTTATAAACAGAAGTTTTGCATATACTCACTTTATAAGAGGTGCCAGATTCTGAAATTCATAGGTTTGAGTCTTGAAGGAAGTCAAACTATGCAGTGGTTATTTTTGACTTGTAACCTATACACTCATTTGTTCTTATTCTAAAACACCCCCTACTTTTCTAGTTGCCTTACTGGTTAAGTGACTTTACTAATTCTGATCTTCAATATGCTGGGTGTTTCTTCTTGACTTTCATTTGATTCAGTTGTGTCTGATATTCTCACTATTAATCTTATCTGTTCAGAGACCCATCTGCAGCTGAAAGCCATGACAGAGCAGTTTATTCTGGTTCATTAAAAGCCATTCTTGTTGTTTTTTATTGTTCTTTCTCCATCTCTTCAGTAATGGACGATTTTACAGTCTCCTCTCTAAGATGGTGTTTCATTAGTAACATCATATAAGAGGATCTGTTAAACTTGCTGCTATTGAACATGTTACATATTTGACTTTTCTCTGTGATCTGAATCTATAAATAACAGGATATTACTATATTCTTATTATGGATGGTTGTGGAAAAACTGTAGGATGGCATCAGTCTACTCTCAACTTGTACCAAATTACGCTTTTAACTAGGGAAAAAAGGTTTTGTAGTTCTGCATTATGGTTTGGTAATTACCACAGGAAATCACAGCAGTGATTTAGAGTGTGTTCTTTCCCTCATCTCCCCACTCCTACTGACTCTGGACATGTTTGACTACCTATGTTCAGGGTAGATGTGTCCAATTTGTGGGCTCCACATGTGGCCCTGGACAGCTAGTAATTGATCCCACAAGATCGTAAACATTTAATATCATTATATGACCTTTAGTAATATTTTTTTAGTTGGTGGCATACATCTTGAGTGTAAACTGGGTAGGCAACAGTGGAATGTTGTGGAGGGGAGTGCACAGTGCAATAGTAACTCCATGTTTCACTTCTGCCACACACTCAGATCAAAACCCATGTGTATTACACATTACATGTGCTTGTGCTGCTTGGTAAGTAGGGTGCAGACATTACTGATATTTTGGACTACCTACAAATGTGTGTTTGCTTATGAAGAGATAGGCTGTTTATAAGCAGATATAAGTTTTTGTATTTAATTATTAAACTTGGGCTTGTGTTACCTTGTAGAATAAAGTAATAAGCTAACACATTCACTGCAGAAGAAATGGAGTATACAGAATTGCAATCAGATATTAAATTCAAAAATTTGTTCCTGTTTACTGATTTTGGTGAGCCCTATCTTACCAGAGGAAAAAATATCCCTTGCTTCACAATCAAGCATTCACACTTCACAATCACTTATTTATGTCATTGCTTTTTTGGCAGTACATATGTTTATGAATAACAGTTTTTAAGAATGAAACACATGAAGAATAAAGTTAAATTAAAAATCTCTGAACTCCTTGGAAAGTCACTAAGAACTGCAACCACTGAGCCAGACACTGATGCAATAGTTTCACAAACAAACTCAAATATTCCACTAGTTTTCTGATTTTTGTTGCTTTAAAAAAAATAAAATAAAAAAAAAAAAACAGAAATGTCAGAAATGACAAAATATTTTGTCACTTATCTATTTTAAATATATTTATACACAGCCTAAGACATTACTTTTCTCTCAATGCAGCCTGGGTAAACCAAGAGGTTGGGCACCCACTGTTCAGGCCAAACTGCAGCAGCTATCCATAATTTAATCACTAGTTTATGAAAATGTTTAATGATCAACATTTTATATTGCTTGAAGTATATATCATTAAACAATCAAGCAAAAAAGAAAAACCTGAATTGCTTTTATTACTATTCATTACTTCAGTCCTTAAAAATTCCATTTTTGATCTAAATCTATGTTTGTTTGTTCTTTAATTTAGAACTTTATGTGGAGCATTTGATTCCTGGAAATACATATGGAAATCAAATGCTGGTCTAACACTACCTGAATAGGTTAAAATAGTTTGGTTTTGATTTTGAATTTTAGATTGGAAGTAAATTTTTTTCATTTGCATTTTCTTTGCAATTAGATGTGGAAGTGAAATTAGAACTTTAGATGCTTAGAAGACTTTGAGATTCACTCTACGTATGCTGTTTTGTAAGCTGCTTTTCTGTTGAGTATAAAAATTCGGCTGTGGATATAGGTGTAGCTTCAGTTTATCTCATCACTCCGTATGTCTAGCATTCTCTCACTTTTCAGCAAGGGAGCACTTCAGAAATATCATGACAACTGATACAAAACACTTTTTTTTTGAAAGGAGCATATATAGTAGCAATAGAGACTGGAATTAAGATACATTAGCTGTCTAATCCAAAATGTTAATTCAAATGGTCCTAAGAAAACATGTAATGTTGAAATGAACTTTTTACGAATGATCCAACAGAAAATTGTACAAATAAAACTGAAAACAGAATTTACAATAGCACAGGGGCACTTGATGACAGGATAAATAGTGTAAAAAATGATTTATGAACCTCTATTTATATTTGGAGTACTTCACGCTATCTAGATAGCAAGAGACCCCATAGGAAGGAAAGGAATCTTCTATTAAACCCAATGTTTGATTCTCTCTGTGAGGAAAAATGTACTTCTGAACTATGGTCTTACATTTGTATTTAATTCTTTAATGCAGACTAACATGAAGAAATCGTTCAATGTTATCATCTCCGATAGAAAGGCATTATGTTTAAATTTAGTGTTGTCCTAGTACAAATTTCTTCCTCTATATGTTCATTAGTCAAGATCATTTTCTAGAATAAAGGCGAGAAAAAAATAACCTCTCAGTTCAGTAAAAAAAAAAAAAAACAAAAACAAACCATACTGTCTGAAATTTTTTAAAAACATTTTAAACATTACATTCCTAATTCAGAGTATGCTTCAAATAGTTTGAATGACATTCTCATAGACTTACTGGAAAAAAAAAAGTTGTCATCTCAGCCTTCATGTGTACAAGGGCAAGATGAACTTATTCTTTGCTCATGAAATTTACTCAGCATCATTAACCAAATTGTTTTCCAGTTCTATTTCTAATTACTGTCTTTTGGAAAAGGTGTATGAGTTACACTGCTTCTGTGATCAAGAGACAATCTTTCCTTAAAATTTTTCTTTTCAATGAGATTCATTTAATGCAGGAGGAAAACCCTAATTCTGAATTATAACATATTCTACATAAATACATTTTCCTACAGGATAGGAAGTACAGCTATAATTCTTGTAATATGTAGAAGTTTTGCAACACAGCAAGAAAAGTTGCAAAGCAAGGGTCACCTTCCTCATTCTGTTGGTGACGCTTTGTTAAATACTGCTTGGATGCTTTTGGCTTTCCTTGCCCTTAGTGTACACTGCTGATGAATGGTCAGCTTGGTGTCACCAGGATGTTGAGGAGTGTTTGTTGTCTTTTTTTGGCAAAGCTGCAAAAAAAAAGTCTTCCTCACTGTATGGGAGAAAGTAATGCATGGGGATGTTCTTTCCTAGGTGCAGGACTTTGCATTTCCCTTATATGAAAGGAAAATTCACTGCAGACTTGATGCTCCT
The DNA here is from genome assembly GCA_013399175.1 of Odontophorus gujanensis. Taxonomy (NCBI): domain Eukaryota; kingdom Metazoa; phylum Chordata; class Aves; order Galliformes; family Odontophoridae; genus Odontophorus; species Odontophorus gujanensis. The sequence continues at coordinate 166,904 of VXAB01001208.1, forward strand.
CTTTGTTAAAGGAGGACTCATGTAAGTCTCATTTATTTTTCCAATCTCTCAAAGTGTCGTTCAATGGCAGCACAGTCATCTGCTCTATTAATCATTCTACCCAGTTTTACGTTGTCTACAAACTTGAAGTTGCACTTTCTACTGTCATCCGTGTCACTAAGCAAGATGGAAAAACAACTTTCCCAGGGTTGTCTAAGAGTGGCCTCAGTGTTACGGGACAGGTCATTCAGTAGCTGTGGGTGCATCCCATCAGGTCCTGTGGACATGCTTGTTTCATTTATCTAAATGTCCCCTAATGCAACCCTATTCTACTGTGGGTAAGTCTATGTCACAGAGGACTTCTCACAGAGACATGGGATTACTGAATACCAGTCTCACCAGGAAACACCAAGGCGAAGAAGGCACTGATTACCCTGGCCTCATGCATGTTTTTTATCACAAGGTCCCCAGTCCATTTCTGGAATAAGCCCATTTTTATCCTAGTCTCCCTTTTACTGTTGATGTACTTGTAAAAGCCTGCAAAGACTTTTACTGTAGGCTGTACAGCTAGGACTCTTTAATCATAAGAGGCTTTTTTTTTCCCCTGTGAAATCTTCAAGGTCATTTATCTTTCAGGCTGCTACCTTTGACTTGTTCTGACTCTAACTCTGGCAGGCCCTACTGGTGAGGCAGTTTCAAGGGGTAAAATTGGATTTGGATATTGGCAAAGTACACTTCATGCTACTTTGGTCCTGTTTTTTTTTTTTTTTTTTGTCTTTGATCTAGAAATTCTTCTACAGGATTTCTGTGTGAGCATTATTTATGTTTACATTTGTGAGGCATTTCAAAGCTGCTTAGAAATTAATCCCTTGACCGTCCACACCATTTACTGAGAATAGCCTCATTTTCCACAATGATTTTGGTATGTTTGAACTACGCTCTTCTTTTTTTTTTTTTGAGGAAAAACAAAGCAAAGCTCTTCCAAAAAAAAAACATAAAAAAACTGCTCCAGCACCTAATGGGGACATTAGGACGCAAGCCACAGTATGCTGTGTCATGACTGAGCGCTCCAGAACATACTACAGTATTTTCCCTTCAGAAAGCTCTGCATAATGTGTAGCCAAAATGCTCTGCTTAGAAGATGAAATCCAATCTGAAGTAAACTCCAACCGCCTCCTGTAATGAATATGTGAGAGGCCTCAGCACAGCCTGCTTCAATCTACTGATTTACACATTTGCGCTAAATTGCTTGCTAAATTCAGCCTAGATGTTGGGGATATAAGTCACAGTAATAAATAGAATCCAGTGGGTTAGACTTTGGCTTGCTAGAACAGAGATGTGTAATAAAGGTTGCAGAATGAGTTTTTGTTTTCTATCTCAACTCAGGAACTACAAATAATGAAAGAACTGTTAGGAAGTTGGGAGATTCACTAGCTTGCTAGACTTTAGTTCCTGTTTTGCGGGCTTTGTTACAGAAACAAATTGATAAAACCTATCAGCCCTATTCCACATTTTTTTTCCCCAAAGTTATCATGACTAGGAATACTGTCTGAAAATCAAGACTGTATTTATACTTCCTGATTTTTTTTCAAAAATGTACAGTAGGGAGGCTTTGTATGCAATTGTTGTTAGTACAGGTGGATTGTGCTGCATCAACCTGTGACCAAAATAAGACGATGAATAAAGTTTTATGTATCTGAATTATTAACAAATCTGTATGTTGATTTATATTCAATTGAAGAGGCAGAGTGATTGAGGGGAAGTGCCAGAGGAGCTATGACTCAATAAATCCATCCCCTGTCATTAAAATGTCTTCTCTGTTCGTTTCCCTCCTGCAAAAAGTCTGTAAAATACTAATCTTTGGAGATAAATATCATGATTAATTTGCATTCATCCAATTTAGAAATAGCATATATATTCACAACATGTAATTTCACACATCTGATACTGAGCATATATTTTTGTAGCTTACTAATGTATATAACATGTATATGCAGTTATTATATTTCATATTGGCAGTAGTGTTTTTCCTATGTGTAGTCAAAATAAATGGTTTGAAGGATTGTCTTTAAAAAATAAAATAAAAGTAACTTAGGGTAAATATAGGCTAAGCTATCCTCCTCACCCCTCAAAAAAAAAAAACAAAGGAAATATTACAGGAAAGGTAAATAAATAAGCTCATGCAATTTTATTTTAAATTAAATCAGAATGGAATGGTTCTCCTATTGTTGCCTATAATATGATGTTATAGATGATGACAACATTGCCTAAGGAAGATGACCATACAACCAGGGACAGGCATTCAAGAACATTTTCTCAATCCTTAATTTCTCTAGAATTAACAACCATGCCATCTCATTATCTTGATGGAATTCTGTCCAAACCCTTCATTGATCTGGAAAAAGTAGGAAGTACCATTTTGGAAACAAGCCACTTCAGTGTTATTGTACGGGATAATAAAATACTTCCTGTACTTATTATACAATGCCATTACATCTAAAGGAGGCACTACCTTTCTATGTGCTCTAAAATAATTGATATCGAACAGCTCTTTATTTTTCTATTAATTGTTCTTCTAATTTTCTGTTGCTTTCCTTTAATATATCAGATGATACTTTCCTGTTTTGTTTATCAATGGCTATAACTTCTGTCTCAGGTACATTGTAAACCATGAGCAGATTTTCTAGATTTTAGGACATAAATTAGGGATGTGACACTGTAATTTTGTACTCTTTATGTTAGTCTTACCTATGTTCTTGGTTTATTAAATTGTATTAATTTTTGTTCTCATCTATCTGCTCCAAAGCTTACTAAAGCTTATTTTTCCTTTTTTCTCTGGGTTTTATTTTGTTGTGCGTTTTTTTTTTTTTGCAGTGGTTTTGATAAATTAATGTATTAGACATGTTAATACTTACACTGGCTACAATGAATGGCTAGTTAAGACCTTATTTCCAAATGGGAAGGAATTATTTATGGCTTCAGTACAGAGCAGCAGGCAGTCCTTGCATTACAGGATAGGATAACTATCCTACACAAGACAGGTGTACCTTTGATCCTGTCTTCTATTCAACATACCGGTAATGATGAGGCAGGAGACACAAGCAGCATAAAATTGCTTTTTGCCCTGCAGTCACTGCAGATAGCTGAATAGAAAAACTGATTACAAAATAGATTACAAATATGTAACTTTAATCTCTTTTCTTTTGCCTCTCCATATATAATACTCATACATCAGGCTTCATGCCTTCCCTCTCCTGTGGATTGCCCTTTTTTTGGTCTTCTCACTTTGTTCTGGCTCACTTTTATTTCCAGCGTGCTTCTGCAGTTAAATAAATATGGAGAAATATCATTTTGTGGAAAATTAGTCTGATAGTTTGATGTAATAGTTTTTGTGCATTTCAGTTCTAATACGTCTCTGTTCCTAAAAGCAGAGATGTTGCTCTTCACGTCCTTTACTGATTTTGAGTTAGCTCTATTTATACAGTAAGATTCTGGCTGTAGCTTAAAATGGGTGTGTTTTATCTATAATTCTCTGCCTTAATTTCCTTCCCTAAAATGTCACTAACAAGTGATTGTGGTCTGTTATTGAACTTCTGTACCCTATTGCACAAGTGGCTGTGTTTCAGTGACAGGCAAAGTAACATTTATGTGTTTGTGAGCAAGTCTGTGTTTATTTATCTATGGATACATGTACAAGTGCAGAATGTACAGTGTCTTCTTTGTACAAAGATTTAGAAATATTTTTCATGTGCTTGTTTCTGTTAAAATTTGGGGCAGTTTGAGCAAAACATACTTGCACTTACAGTGGCACTAAATATACATTCAGTATCACTCCTTCCCAAAACGGTTCAGCTTTCCCAAGGAGCGTTGAGAAACGAGAGTAATGTGCAGAGCAGAGCAGTACAGAAATACCGTGGGAGTGGATAAATCTGCATGACCCTGGACATGTTCCAACTACCACTCTGAAATATGCTCCAGCAGCTGCTGGCAAATATATCATTTGCTCCCTGAAAGTCACCCATCACAATCCTGATTCCACATCACTGTTTCTTGCAGCCAGCTGCTGGAGCAACTTATGTGTAGGACATTCAGGCAGGAAATGTCCAGTTCTTCCTGTCTGTATGGTAGCAAAAGCACATATACCTTGCACCTGGGCTGTAGACAGCTTGGAAGACAAATGACAAAGCTCAGAGCAGGAAAGGTAAAAATTAAGTGGAGTAGTTTTCAGAAAGCAAATAGGAAAAAGGAAAAAAAATGCACAAAAATAGATAAACATCTTAAAGAAGGCAGCAATTTTCTCAACAGTGGAGATGCAGGAGGTTAGGGAACTCTTCAAGAGCCTCCAATGAAACAACAGTACAGTTCTTTTCTAATCCTTCTCATAGAGGCATTGTTCACTAATTCAGATTAAATCTTCCAAAGTAAGGACAGTCCATTGCTCTGCTGCCAGTTTGTCTCACCTGAATTTGCTGTCAGCTGAGCATTCTTTCAGGCTTTCTCTTCCTAATGTTACCTGCCAATTGCTCCTTCCTCAGCTTCTAATCAAATGGGGTTAACAGCTTCCAAAAGAGCATAAAGCCATGTTACAGGTTATCGGTGTGACAATCCAGCAGCATGATTGATTTAGTGACATTCCAGAAAATAGCAAACAACCATGCTGTAACAAAGCTAAGTGGTAAGGCTTGTCCTATATGCAGCACTTGTTTCTTTTTTTCTCTCTAGTTTTCAGTAATTTTAAATATTTTAGTGAGTTGACTTTTTATGTAGATGAAGAACGGAAATACAATTCATCCTAAGTGAAGCAAGAATGTAAAAATGCCCTACCATATGTCTACATGCAACAAATTGAAGAAATAAACACATCATATAGTTCTATATATTTTTTTTTGTGGGAGGGTTGCCTTTTTTTTTTTTTAAAGCGTATATATCTATAGATATCAACAGCAGCAACAATAACCATCCACCCTCTGCATTGTATGTGAATAAGGAAATAGGGTTGCCATGATACTAACTGGAATCAACACTGCTGCAGGGAGGAGGGAGGTGACCTTGTAGAACAGATACTGCTTGTGGTGAGTAGAGTTATATAGGGAGAAAGTTCTGCTGTGAGAGAATATTTATCTTTCTCTCAAGGTTTCTTTCTTGAAAAGTAATGCTTAGGTACTTCAACCTCATTTTTTTATGACAATCCACAAAATTATGGTGAAACTAACACGTGCTGCGTTAAAGGAGTAAACAAAAATATGGAAAAGATGGATAATTTTATAGGTGCGTCAGTTTTGTTAGCTTATTCTGATAATGAATTTAATAGCTTTTCTGAATATTTGAATAATTTATAAGATTTGAATTATGTAATATCAAATAAATTATCATAAGTATTGCAAAAAACCAGCAAACATAATGCTTTGAAGTATGAACTGCTACACTCATCGGGCAATGTTTGTTTATTTCTTACTTTTTAGCAGACCAGTTAGGCAAGATTTTTTACAAGGCATTCTCATTTTCTGAGCACTTTTATCAACCCACTGTGACCTGTGGACAAGGAGCATCTTCTTCAGAAGATCACTGCCCAACAAGGTTAGAATATTACTGGAAGAAAAAGGAATGGTGGTATTTGAGAAACATCATGATTGTAACTTGGAAAAAGTTCATATTTGTTCCACTCAGTATAGGATAAGAAGAGTGATAGGTTACAGTTTTGGAAGTAGAAAGCATACAGAAATCCTGTTCTCTGCTTTTCTCACAATGCTTAAATAAAGAAAGAGGGGATTTAAGTTCTACAGAAATATAGTGTATATTCTGGTAGCGCAGGATTATAAAAGATGTTCCAAATTGCTTGTGCTTAAATTATGTGCCAGCAGAGACCCTGCAGCAGCTGCACACCATTTTTCAGTGAAATTTATTTAAGACAGCATTTTATGTTTAAGGACTATTAAGTAGATTAAACAAGTTTTGTCTCAAACTAGTATGAAGTTCCATTGGAAGTTCTTGAATGTTATGAGTAAACCTTTAAACTGATTTTAAACATACTTTCTACCAACAAGAAATATACATTAAATACTGTTCCTTTATACTTCTTCATGTTTCACTGAGAGATTTTACCAAAAATATAGGAAGTGAACATAAAGATGCAGAAATTAAAGGTTTACTTTTTATTTAGACCTGATTCATATAACCTTTTTTGACAGGTAAACTGTATCTTTTCTTCTACCTTTCATTAATATGATGTGGTCCACAAAACCGTAACTCATGGTGATCCAAGATGTTCTCATTATTAAAAACATTTTTATTCTCTTTTCTTAGCCAAATACTAGCACTGTACCATGTCATAAAATGAGCTATACTTCATGATTTATTTTTTTCATGTTGTACTTAGTATATCTTTCAAAAATTAAAATTTGTTTTCAAATGTTGCTATATAAATTTTCTTAATTAAATGATTTTCTGCTGGTCTTACAGCTGAAATTTGTACTGAAAATCCAACTATAAAGAATGCTTCAGGTAGAGAAGATGCCTACAGAAACTGCAGACAAAAACTTTTGTGGTATGCTTAAACAGATTAAGGACTCTCAGTTTTTTGTTTGTCAGAATAAAACAGTGCTCTAAATTTTTGTCTTTTGACATATTGCCACAGATGATTCTATAACATGTGGTAGATCCAAAGTTTATACTTAGAATGTTTCTTTAGTGAAATATGGACAAATAAAATAGTGATTTCCATGTTAGGATGTTGTAATTATTTCTGTCATCTTACTTGGGAATACTTTCCTTCTTTCTTATTTGAAGGCAGTCATTTCATATATCTTTCATGATTTGTCTTAAGCCCTTAGATTTCTTTAGTAGTTTCTGTCTGTAGTGCATTTACTTGTGGTTTTACTTTGTAGAGATGAGACTGAATCATGCTTTAAACTATAAATTTCTAGCTCAACATCAGAACAAAACATGGGAAAAACAGGTTGTTATATAGCATTCTGAATTTTTGAGATATTCAAGAGGTACCAAGGAATGCTTACAGTAGTTCATTCTGGTCACCTTCCCCATGAAGCTAATTTGTATGGAGATTTGGCTTCAATGAGTATCATTTTTTTCCTGTTGAGAAAACACATCTAGTGGACCTTCCTTACAAAGTGCTTGTCATAAGCCAATAGTGTCCCTTAAGCATGTTTGACATATGTTAAATACTTTTCTTTAAATTATGCTTCATAAATAAAAGGTAAATAAAATCTGTATCTTTAGACTGAAAGGACTGAACATTGAATGAAGGAATGCAAGAAATGCAAAAGATTTTTTTTTTTGCAGTCATACCTTTTGTTGTTGTTGAGCTGAGACAAAATTTGATAAGACTTGGTCTTGCTTCAATTCAATTCCTGATTTTCAAGGGAAAAGAAAGCCTCCTAGTCTATATCTGGTACCATGAGAGGGCTACATATTGTTCACCAAATGCTCATGCTTGACCTAGGTTTATAAAAAAGATGTGTTTACGTGGAGTGGCTCTGACTCTGTGCAATCTATTCCACATAAGAGTAGAAGAGAAAGCAGCACTTCTCTTTGCACAATGGCAGCAAATGGTGGCCTCTTTACCATGCACCCCCCAGCCTTTCTTTTATTCTGTTTCAGTTGCTGTTTCAGGATTTTGTTCAGTTATTTTGTTCACTTCAGTATTTGTCCTTGATTCACGACTCAGATAGACACTTAAATAGTTGTACAGGATATCTTCAGATAAGTGCCCTTTTCAGCTATGTTATGATAAAATAGATGAATGTGCGTGGATAAAAAGATATGTGGAATCTAGCTTCTGTAGTGAGATTTGATAAATACTTATGAGAAAAAAAAATTGGTAATTATAGCATCATAGCTGATTTTGTAGAAAATATTCCTGACAGAAAATATGTTCCTAGGTCTTTTTTTTTTCTCCCAAATAATGAACAACAAATTACATTATGCTATTGATCAATAAAGTTCATTGCTTTATTTTATGATTCCATATGATAATAGTGAAGACATTTCCATTAGTGGAACTAACAAATATATATATTTAGCGTATTTTGGGATGCCCATTTCAGTTACAAAGGCTTAATGTCCAATCTAACTACAGCTAAGAACATGTTATGAAGTAAAGTCCTGAGTCTTGATGGGACTTTGTATTCCATACTATAGCTTGGGTTTGGTTACTCATGTGAAATTACTGCTCAAGAAGGCCATGGAGAAATTATGCCAGACAGCTTCTTGGCTCGAAGCTGGACCTCAAAAGAGAACAGTTAAAATAGAGAGGTTTCATCTATTCCATGGAGTGCATGAAAGCAGTGTTTGACAGGCTCGAATAAGGGAGCAAGGCTGGGCTGGCAGAACAATTTGAGTTGTTGTTTTTTAAGGGGAAGCTGCAGTAGTCATTATTCACTTAGGAACAAGCTATTTCAAATACATAGAAAACACTGCCTTTTTTCTTCACTTTTTTGAACAGCCCAAACACAAACATAGAAGAGTGAATAGATTTTGCACCCTCCACTGAAAACATTGGAAGCTTTTCAGTCTTTTTATTTAAAAGGTTTTATTCATTACTAGTGAATAGCTACTAGCTCATCATTAGTTTCTTTCTATTCTTTTGAAGAATAATTCTTCATAGTTAGTCTGTACAAGGAGAACCTGTCCCACTGGTTTTAGGGACAGGATAAAATAATGTGAACAGCAGGAGCAGTGACAGTTCAATTAGCAACACTGGCAGCTTCTTTGGAATGGGAACACTGCTAGGGAGAGGAGCTTGCTGGCCTAAAAATGCCTCTTTTGAGGAGGAAGTATGGGGGTATGTAGGGTCCTTGATAGAGTTCTGTAGAATAGCATGATGGACAATGGAATGGGTAACCAAGCTGAGATGCTGAACACAGAGTACAAAGCTCTTCCATGTTACACATCTGTGCTGGAAGATTTCTCTCACCAGTAACAGCAAGTTTGCTAAGCAATATGCATACACTGTTGCTATGTCAGTACATTCATTTTAGGAAGTCTATCTTTTGGTTGTTTTTTTTTTTGCATTCTTTTTTCTTTTAAAACTGTGTTTCTGACAATGTGCTCTTCTAATTCTTTTTCTTATTTCCTTAATTTTTCCTTTTCCTGTTGAATTTTGTTTTCTTTTTCTCTATTTCTTTCAAAGAGTATTGAAGTTTCTTGCATCTCTGATGTCGCTATACTCCCTACTGAATATAGAGCTATGAATGTATGAATAGTGTTGCTGGAGCAACTGGTCAGTAAGAGATTTCCATCAGAGATTTTACTCAAAGATTAAAAAAATTTCCAGAATGTCTTTTCATGAGGAAATATGGTTATGAACACTGGTCTCTTGAAATAAAATTTATGTACATGAATCTGCATAAATACTTCCAGACTTTGCCTACTCTATAATTAATACATTGACATTTTAAGAGGAAGGAGGGTTTTCTTTCTATAAAGTCACAGTCAGTAAAAACAATTTTGTTATATTCCCAGATTTTACTCTAAATTTGCTCTGTAATGCAGGATAGGTTGATTTTGTGCTTGTGGCCTTTAAACAGTAAGATGTTACATTTTAAAATTCTTTGCTGTTAGAAAGCTAAGTTCATTGCATTTCTTTAGTGTGTTCATAAAATAAATTGATCAGCATTAAGTAAGTTTTAAAATATTGTATCTCATCTCCTTACAGGGATAAAACATATGAAAAATTAATTCCTCTTAGTAATCTAAAAGTATCTGAATTGTAAGTTCAGTTTTGCAGCAACAGTCTGAACTGTGGCTTACACCAGCATGATTTCAGAGAAGAGTACACTCTGCAGCGATTCTGCAGGTTGTAGTATTTGCTTCCACAGGAAAGGAAACTATAGTCGATATGAATGCAAATAGATGTTGCTTTGGAGAAGAAAGGAGTTTTAATTGCTTGCTTTTTACAAATAAAAATTAAGTTTCTTTGATCTAATTGTCTATTTTCACATTTTTGCATTGGTTTAATTCTGCCATGCAAGTTACAACCTGTATCTAGTTTTTAAAATATTATTTAAGACAACACATTAACTTAAAGAAAGCATATTTGTGGGAGAACAGGGTGAGCTTTTTTTTATTAAAGCTTTTCTAAATTGGATATGAGCTAGACACAAATTGAGGGTTTAGAGCTAGTTTACTGTGTAAACTCATACATTACAAGTAAAAGTGTATTTATTTCTGAAAATTACTTTCAGACAAGATTGACTCTATCTCATTGCAAGCTGGAACACAGAATACAGTAGAAAATATAAAATTATATTATGACTGTTTTCATACATTATGATATTTAAGTTATGAAATTTTCCAGTTCAAAGTTGCATGAATTAATAACATAGGCCATAATGTCTGCCATGAAAATATCTCCATTTACAGAAGTTACCACAAAGAAATTTGGACTATTTTAATTTCTTGTATTTTTTTTCATATTATCAAAAAGTATTGATAAGTGTGAGATAGACTAATATTGCACTTCTGGAGTAGGGATGGTCCTTATATTGGAAACAATATTTTATTTTAGGTATGGGCTTTTAGGCAATTTTGAAGTTAAAGAAGTCTTCTAAAAAAAAGTCCAAATAGAAGGGAAGGAATTACATTAACAATTTCATTCCCTTCAAATACATGAACAGAAGATGTTATGCACAGGTGTAGATGAATTGCATATTTTAGCAGTCAGTGGTCACTTACGATGTCTGTAATACCTTTGAAATAAGCTGCCTATCTTCTGCTTCATAATTTTCTTGTGTTGGGCAATGAGAAACCACTTTCATCATTCAAGAATTTTGTAATTTATTTTCAATGTATGCAGCCTTGTCAAATTGATTGTCTTTTTTAAAAAAAAAAAGAAAACCCAAGATTCTTAGAGCAGCATGAGACAGTAGACTTGAGATCTACTCCTAACACTGCAGCAGTCTTACTAAGTGCCTATAGGGAAATCACTTTGCAGTCTCTCTTCATGTATAAAATGCTTTCAGAGCTACTGATGAGAAGTTCTGTATGATACAAATAGAGTTTTATTAGCACACACTGTTTTCCAATCAGAGTGAAAAAATTAAGATTTGAATGTATTTTTAAGCCTGTTGTTGCCTTGACAGATTATTCTAATACTGGCAGAATAAAAGAGTTGGTTAAGACAAGACTATTCAAGAAAAACAATTCACCATGATGACTTTTTACATGAATAAGAAAAACTCTTGCATTAATTTCACATTAATGTAATTGGAGATTTGGATGGATCATCCAATGCCTTTTTTTTTTTTTTTTACTTTGCAAGTATTTTATATTGAAAATATGCAAAAAAAAAATAAATAAATAAAAGCAGAAATCGAGTAAATTACAAAGATAAAGAGAAAGTTTATAGAAGAAAAAAGAAAATCAACTTCTGAAGGTTTTCTCTAAACAACCTATGGGATATTTTACGGTGAACCCTTTGTCCATACTGTTTCCCACAGAAGTGATAGTCTTCTGAATAGTAGAGGAAAGATGAAAGACAAAATACATATGATAATTTCTTCTGATACATTGACAACTATGTCTAATATGTGTGAACATATATTCCAGATGTGAAAATCTTATACATTTTGATATATAGTTCCTTAATTGTACCTCTGATGAGGACACCATAAGTCTGCAAATGTTGATGGTGTAGTATTTGATAGAACCATACAATATCCTGAGTTGGAAGGGGATCCACAAGGATCATTGAGTCCAACTCCTGACTCCACACAGGACCTCCCATATATGAGACCATTCTCAAAGCAGAATTCAGGAGGACACTGAAAGTAACAAGCAATTCACTTCTTTCCAATGGTGCTTTAGTACTAATGTCAAAGGCTTACACCAAGAAGCCAGCACAGCTGTTGCCATATTTTAAACTATGTTTGGAAAAGGTGGTAAAGGACAAAAGTATATACTAGAAAACACTCTCACAGATCTTTTGCAAGAATTGCACGTAAGTGTGATGTAAACAACATGCACACTATACTTGTCCCTCTATTGCCACCCAGTTCTCCTCTCAATTGCGTTTATTTTCACTACTTTTTGAAAATCCAGCTTCTTTTCATGATACTTCACAGCATTGATGAAGGTCTTCTAGTGCTACTCACAATGTATGCATTTATGCTCTACTGTAGAAGTAGAGAGTTTCAGGCAAAGATTTTCAAAACCAGACCTGTGAGTCACCAAACCTCAATTTACATCCAAAACTATTATTGCTCTTGGAATAATTGCTAAAAAGGTTATTGAAATGTCTTGGTTATATAAAGTCATAGAATTGAGTCAAATCTATCCAGAAATGCCTGCTCTCTCTTTGCAATCATCCAATAGTCCCTATTCTCCTTAGTACCTTCTCCTTTCACATCCTATTCCTGGCAAGATTACCACAGTTAAAAAACACAGAAGTACAGATTTATTTAACCCCCCCCCCCCCTTTTTTTTTTTTCCAAAATGAGATGGGGTAATACAAACAGTTTAATGAGAAACTTCATTATATGTTCTACAGAAAGGTTTCTCACTGATCTTGCCAGAAGAAAAAAAGAACCTTCCCCTCATTACTGGTGTCTTTCTGACTCAGCCAGGCTTTCATGTAAAAATAACACTAAGCTCACAAACTTGTGATGGAGTGTCAGTTATATTTAGCACAGCTTTATTACCTCTTGCTGGTTATTTTTAGAAACCACAAATCAGCTTTTAACATGAGTGGCAGAGTAGTAAAACAGAAAAAAAAAATGTTCGTAGTTGGAACTTCTAGGAGGACGTATGAAGTATCAGCACTAGGAAACAAAGGCTTGTATACAGGTGTATAACTAACATTTTAATTTTTAACATGTCTATCACAAATGTCTTGATTTTTTTAAAAACCTACAAAAAATATGGTGTTTAATGCACATCATGACAGCTCAGAACAGTGTCAGATCTATTTGCTGCTGAGCACTTCTGAGAATGTTTCAATTACATCGGGGGTTTCCCCACTTTCTTGGGAATTTATCTGTGCAGAAGGGACAGATTTGATTTTTGTAAGTCTAGTGCAAATCAAATAATCTAAAAGATTCCTTTTCTGAGAAATCCAAACTTGTTTCATCCAAACATACACAGTAACTTTGCTATTCCCTTTAAGCAAAATTCAGAAGACAGTAGTACTAGTGTTAAGAAATCCTTAACATGATTGTTATACAAAACCTTCCTTACATTTCATTCCTAAGATCTTTTCAGGATGCTAGCAAGCAACGTTCATTTCTTAGAGCTAGTAGATTCAGGTTTTCATCAATTCTTAGTAGTTACTGTTAGGTTCCTAAACTCACATTTTTCTCTTAATTGCAAGCTGCCTGATCAGAAGGCTTTCTGAGTATTTTTAAGTCTTAGTGACTAAGGTGGTATCTCTGGATTCTTCACTTTTCTGGAAAATTAGGTTACTGTTGTTTTGGCACTTAATGATAGATTTGAGGACCTGAATAAAGACAAGGCTTTTATCTCAGACATGTTAATTAATGTATATGTTGTACTCATCATTGTGCTGTTATACTAAAACCCAGGAAGGGGTGAGAAAACATAAAATAGATGGAGATAATGATTTCCCTAGCACTGAAGTAACTCCTATCCCACAGCCATTCTAGTTAGTCTGCAGGTATTTAAATAGAATCCTACAAGTTAAGATCTTGACTCAAATGCTATCATGTCAAAAGACAAAACTCAACAAATACTTTTTTCAGTGTGATTTTCTATTATTGATGTAAATCTGGATTATATTTGAGTTGATATCTTGGCTAGCTGATGGAATATGAAAATCTTTGGAAAGACTAAATACTGACCTCTCACTCTTCTCCATTTGATTTCCAAGTTACTATCTTTTACATAATATAAAACTAAATTAAAATTCCTACTCTGACATTGTTGTAACAGAAGTGTTTTATTCTAATAGTTACTTGTTAAAAACATTTCTAACTAGCCCTGCATACAAATCTACTTCCTCATGCTGTTCTGATCCCTGAATTCCTTATTTTCAGTGTAAAGTAATCCAGCTTTTAGCTATTTGAAATATTTTCTGTCATTCTCACAGGCAGCTATTTAGACGAGACTGCTTATCAACTTTTCTTTCCTGATACTAACGCTTATCTTAATGGTAGTGAGTTTCCTCATGTACCATATCCCCACAGGTTGTGTTTTACTTTTCTTGATTGACAGGCATTTCAAAATGGACCTGAGTGCTGAACATAAAAGTGATAGATGTTTTTAATGTATCACAGGAAGAAGTCGTAGAAGGAAGACATAGCAGGGGATAAAGAAGTCCTGGGGAGTGAGAAAGTACAATAAAGACAAGTAACAGATTAATAAAATATGGACCAGTGGCTTGTCTACTACAGACCCCTCTTAGCTGTTGCTGACAATGAATAAAAGCCACCAGCTTGCCATGTATCTTGTGGACCTGCATGCAAAATCTCTGAGCTTGTTGAATAATCTACTGTATCCATCTTAGAAAGGTTGATGCTTGATTCCAGAAAGTGGTCATCCACTCAAGAAAGGGAAGAGACACAAGGAAGCACAGGCAAATTACAGGAGACATATTTTATGGATAAGAGGCATAGGGAGATAAAAAAATATATATGTATGTCCAAGTTTTTACAGGTTGTGCCAGTCAGAAAATTAAATCAAATCAGACTTCCTCAGCTCTACTCCTGTGCCCTGCACAGAAAATATTTCTCACCTCTCCCAGCTTTTCCCCTCAATCATTTTTCTTCTAATAAATGATTTTGTTACTAGGAAACATGCAACAAATAGAAATTTTATGTTCTGCTTTCAAGTATTATCAGATATTGGCAAATTCTAATGAAAACCTTTATAAGTCCTTTATAAGACACTCTCCATTCCTTTGATTTTTAGGAAGCTTTTTTTTTCACTTACCATCAAACACCTATGTAGAGGTCAATCTATGTTTGGTACACTGTTTCTTTTGCAGAAAGAATCTGCGTGATGATGATGCTTTCTGTGACATACAGCAGTATATCACTTAAATTCGATATTAATTGACTGTATTAGTGGTGAAATTAATAGCAATATTTATGTGTTAGTTTGAGGTTCTCGGGTAGCATCAGCTCCTTTTTTTTATGCCAGTGGTGGAATGGACCTTGTCTTATAGGATAAAAGGAGGTTGTTCTCAGACTTGGTGTTAACATTAACACCACCTTTCTCCAGTGGAGCGAACTGTGCTGCTGTACAGTCACTTCATAAAGATATATCAGCTTGTTTAATTACATCAAGTGTCAGTGCTAGCATTTCACTTGACTGTGTAGAACCCCTAAAGATTAGAGCTTGTTTTGCTCCATGGTAGCATTTCAGTGTACAGACAGCTCAGTTAAAATCCCCTCAAAGCCAGACTATTTAAACAAACTGCTTTGTACTTTCAGGTGATACAGTATGATATAATTGTACTCAAAGCAGGATCCCAAAAGCAGGGATATCCCAAAATCCAGAAATGAAAATTTAATTTACTTATGGAAAAAAAAAAAAAGCCACAATTGTATCCTGGTTTCAGTTGTAGAAGTGTTAATAGCACACAGAAGTTTGGTCGTTGCTGAGTGATGGAAATGTACCTTGGGCCAGTTCAGTTGGCAGGGTGAAGCTGCCACCATGGTGCGGTATGGAGTCGGGACAGGTGTTTGAGTTAGGAGGGGGATTATTCCATACTATGTGACAACACCCAGAAGATCACAAAACTGTGGGAGGCCCTTGAGAGGGCTGCTGTCTGAGGGAATTGCTGTGTAACTGTCCTGGAGACCTCACGTTGCCAGCATGTATTCGTGTTGTGTATTGATTGACTGGTGGTAAGTAGTTGTGCTGTGGATTTACATTTTATTATATTAAATAACAATAAATAAATATTATTTATTGTTTATATTAAGAAGTTCAATACAGGGAAAGTAAATCAGGAAAAAATAGAACTTGCATGAACAGGGGATTGGTCTTGATGGTCCCTAGAGGTCCATTTCTAACACCTACCATTCTGTGAGTCTGTGAACCAATATCCTGGAGACTTAGTTGATTTCCAAAGACTAACATTTTCTACCTGTATAATTTAAAAAAAAACTACAAGTGAATAAATAAAAAACTGCTACATTATTGTGGTTCAGAGCTGAAGGAAAAGAAGGTGTAAGAATGCACTTTGTGTAGTACTAACAAAGAATATTTGCATTATATATTTATACTGGAACTGTACTTTGAGTCTACAAGTTGATATAAAGTTGAGGGGGAGGAGCTTGTCTATTGATGTTTTCTGCATTGAACCTTAAATGGTTTTCTGTTTTGTACTTGTGTTAATCTTTCTCTGGTTGTTTGTCATTTATTTCTACTTTTAATTATGTAATTCTGGAGTTTAATGGTGACCGCTTTCTTCAAGAAAAAAAGGTTACAAATTGCAAAGAAAACATTATGTAGCCCAGTGAAAACAGAATTTTTATTTAATCAGTATATCCTTTTAAAAACACTACTGGAAAGGGGTTTTATTTGGATAAATACAATAAATATTTCTAAGTGCATTTATTGAGAGAACTTCTCTTCTGGATCTCTGTCTTGTTCTTTCAAGTGGTCTTTATATAGTCAGGGCGTGTTGATATTTCTGTCTAGACAGAGGGTGTTTACATGTCTACTGCTGAGAATTGGGCTCAGTACTATTAGGTATTCTTTTGAGTAAAAAGAAAAACAAAAACAACATCAAAATCTCCTGAGCATTTTAGTGCAATTATTATTTAAGGAAATTTAACACCCAGAATGGATATAATCATGTGTTATATGTAAAACAGAGCATAGTCATAGATGGCTGCTACGTAATTCATTCATGAATTCTTTACGGCTCCATCTGAAAGTCTCATGAAAGAAGAAAAATGCAAATGATCCCCATGGACATTTTTATTTCTGTCAGAGAAGTCCAATGGCTTCAAAATGTGCCTCACAAATGAGATACCTTTTGGTTTGACTGTTTTGGATCTTCTAGCTGTTGAAATTAAGATTTTTCTTAAAACGATGCAAAGAAGAAATGTGGTACGTATTTATAATAAGTTCACCCTAGAAAGATCTTGGGTTATTTGTTCTGCGTTCTGTCAAACAAGAATAAACATAATTGATTTTACAATATGTGTAAATTTGACACCAATCAATATGCAGTGATATCTAGATGTTTGTGTGGAAGTGACAATGATATGANAAAAACAGACTCCCAAAAGCAGGGATATCCCAAAATCCAGAAATGAAAATTTAATTTACTTATGGAAAAAAAAAAAAAGCCACAATTGTATCCTGGTTTCAGTTGTAGAAGTGTTAATAGCACACAGAAGTTTGGTCGTTGCTGAGTGATGGAAATGTACCTTGGGCCAGTTCAGTTGGCAGGGTGAAGCTGCCACCATGGTGCGGTATGGAGTCGGGACAGGTGTTTGAGTTAGGAGGGGGATTATTCCATACTATGTGACAACACCCAGAAGATCACAAAACTGTGGGAGGCCCTTGAGAGGGCTGCTGTCTGAGGGAATTGCTGTGTAACTGTCCTGGAGACCTCACGTTGCCAGCATGTATTCGTGTTGTGTATTGATTGACTGGTGGTAAGTAGTTGTGCTGTGGATTTACATTTTATTATATTAAATAACAATAAATAAATATTATTTATTGTTTATATTAAGAAGTTCAATACAGGGAAAGTAAATCAGGAAAAAATAGAACTTGCATGAACAGGGGATTGGTCTTGATGGTCCCTAGAGGTCCATTTCTAACACCTACCATTCTGTGAGTCTGTGAACCAATATCCTGGAGACTTAGTTGATTTCCAAAGACTAACATTTTCTACCTGTATAATTTAAAAAAAAACTACAAGTGAATAAATAAAAAACTGCTACATTATTGTGGTTCAGAGCTGAAGGAAAAGAAGGTGTAAGAATGCACTTTGTGTAGTACTAACAAAGAATATTTGCATTATATATTTATACTGGAACTGTACTTTGAATCTACAAGTTGATATAAAGTTGAGGGGGAGGAGCTTGTCTATTGATGTTTTCTGCATTGAACCTTAAATGGTTTTCTGTTTTGTACTTGTGTTAATCTTTCTCTGGTTGTTTGTCATTTATTTCTACTTTTAATTATGTAATTCTGGAGTTTAATGGTGACCGCTTTCTTCAAGAAAAAAAGGTTACAAATTGCAAAGAAAACATTATGTAGCCCAGTGAAAACAGAATTTTTATTTAATCAGTATATCCTTTTAAAAACACTACTGGAAAGGGGTTTTATTTGGATAAATACAATAAATATTTCTAAGTGCATTTATTGAGAGAACTTCTCTTCTGGATCTCTGTCTTGTTCTTTCAAGTGGTCTTTATATAGTCAGGGCGTGTTGATATTTCTGTCTAGACAGAGGGTGTTTACATGTCTACTGCTGAGAATTGGGCTCAGTACTATTAGGTATTCTTTTGAGTAAAAAGAAAAACAAAAACAACATCAAAATCTCCTGAGCATTTTAGTGCAATTATTATTTAAGGAAATTTAACACCCAGAATGGATATAATCATGTGTTATATGTAAAACAGAGCATAGTCATAGATGGCTGCTACGTAATTCATTCATGAATTCTTTACGGCTCCATCTGAAAGTCTCATGAAAGAAGAAAAATGCAAATGATCCCCATGGACATTTTTATTTCTGTCAGAGAAGTCCAATGGCTTCAAAATGTGCCTCACAAATGAGATACCTTTTGGTTTGACTGTTTTGGATCTTCTAGCTGTTGAAATTAAGATTTTTCTTAAAACGATGCAAAGAAGAAATGTGGTACGTATTTATAATAAGTTCACCCTAGAAAGATCTTGGGTTATTTGTTCTGCGTTCTGTTAAACAAGAATAAACATAATTGATTTTACAATATGTGTAAATTTGACACCAATCAATATGCAGTGATATCTAGATGTTTGTGTGGAAGTGACAATGATATGAATTGGAATAACTTGAGAATTTCAAGGGCTACTTATTTTAATGGTAATGAACAGTAAACACTTCATCCAGAAGAAATCCTGTATGCTTCAAAGGCTTGCTTGTCTGGTGTGATCCCTGTTGCTGATCTTTACAAGCCTTTCCCTTCTCTGCTATTGGCAGCAGGAGTTTAGTTATGGTCCATGACTCACCTTTCTGCGTTTTAGTCTCTGAGAGCAATAGAAGGACATCTATTTTCCTCTGCGTGTCAGTCACCTGATCTGTGCGAGCAGTGCGATCTCTGTGGAAACATAGGGCAGAGCTTTTTCCCTTGTGTCCTGTTTCTAACTTAAATGTTTGGGGAACAGCAGTTAAAATGTAAACAAGCATTTTTGACAAACACAAATCCCAAAGTTTCAATTCAGATGAAACACAGAAGTTGAATTTCTAAATATCTTGTTCTTCTGATTAGTTATATTCTTGTACTGCAATGAATTGTGTCAGACACCTGCTGCTGCTTCACTGAGCTGATTTTGGATTAAGAGTGTGAAGTCAGAGATGTTCCATGTTTGTGGATAATACTAGTTACAGTTTATATTTAATTCTTGCTAACTATGAGTTAAAAATTCTGATGATGACATCTTTATAAAAGATGAGAACTCAAGAGTTAAGTCAGAATTCCTAATTTAAATACTAAGACAGTAGAGAAAGTTAAATAATCAATACATAAGCTTAGAGAGGACAGTTAAGCAATAGAAAACCGGACAGTACACATTTACTAAGAGCGTATCATTCTGAAGAAATTTAAGTTCCTCTTTTGACAGGAGAACTGGCCTGGCTGATGAGGAAGAAGCCATAGGTGTGCTTTGTATTTGACTTCAGCAAGGATTTTGTCTTGTGATATCCATATAAGCAATGTATAGTACATGTTTCATGAACTATAAAACAATTTGAAAACTTCACTTGAGCAGAAGTAGCGATTTTTTTTTTTTTAATTAAACAAACTGCTGATTTTCATGGAGTTTTGCAGAACTAAAATACTCTAAGACTTGGTTCTGACCCATATTTCTAGTTGTGCTGTGTGATAGAGTAAATGGTCCGTTTATAAAATGGATGGCACTGTAGGAGATGGTGCAAATTTTGTAAGAACTGGAGAGGAACTTAGAAATGTCACGTAACTCATGGCCAGAGATTATTCTGCTCTACTTAGTACCTCACATGACCAAACATTAAGGAAACATAGATGTAGGTAAATCCAAGGGAGAGTGGCTGGGTAAGTGTTTCAGTAATAGCGACATTCAAGAGAAGGAGAGCATATTTAAACACTTCTACAAATGGAACATGAAAGAGGAAAATGTGATATTTTCTGCTATAAAAGATACTACACTAAAAAGGACAGTAAATATTCTTTGAGCTGTGCTTGCTGAGTAAGGCAACAAAATACTAGTTTAATTTGTAGTAAGGCAGATTTAGGAATATGTTGTAATGACAAAGTAGCAAGGGGAACAAGGTATTGATGATGACTATGGAGACTTCTCACTGGAGTTTTTAAAAATTAGTTTGTTATATACTAGGCTTTCTTTATTCTTTCACTCCAACATTAGATTGTTTAAAAACATGCCTTGTTTCTTTTTACAGACTGTGATTTAAATCACTGAAAATGAAAAAAAAGAAAATCAAATGGGCAGATGTCTATTTACCTCTTCTGGCTTTAGAAAAGTGTTGGCTTTATTCCTCAATATATGGCTGACATCATGGAATGTGATAATATACTGTGTCTTTCTCCTCACTTTGGTATTTTACACAGTAGGGCTTCTACTGCTTGGAACTGTATGTTGCAATTTAGTGCATGAGTTTATGGCTTGATTCCAGTTACCCAACACATACACATAGATTGCCTAATTGCGCTTTGAAATCTGTGAGCCTTTAGTATAATTTATGTCTGTTAGGTGTACTGAGTATGTAAATGTACATTGTTTCATGCAGATGTTCTTCCACTAAAGAAAAAAGAAATAGCTAATGATGTTGAGCATAGTATATGTGCAAGCATAAACTCGTACTGATTTTCAATTGAACAATGACATCTTATAGCAAGGAGCACTTCAAGTCCCACATAGAATTACACATTGTTGAAAACAGGGAGAATGTCAGAAAAAGGATGGTCACAGCATTGCCTTATTTCCTTTGTTCTTTTTCTCTAGGAATCTACTACTACCCATTGTTCCAACTGCTTTTTCTCTGCTTGTAATGTGCTGAGGCTATTTCTGGACGAAACAATATACTCATGTCAGCTAGAAGGGAAGAAAAGCAAATGTGGAGGAAAAACAAATGATTTTAGAGGACAAGAGAAAAAGGGAACTGTGGGTCAAAAGCTTAAAAATACTGAAGTGAGCATTTAGAGAGGGAAAAATAACAAGTGTCCTCTGTATCTTCCTGCTTTTCCCACTGCTGTCCAAGGATGGGCAAGATGAGAGATAGGAAATTGTCCCATCTGTCTCTGTGATGTTTCCCCCCCATATCAAGTGTCCTCTTCCTGGTGCTCAGCAGGACTACAGTGATTTATGGAAAGATCCTGCAGCTTGTTAGAGAAAAATGAGAAAAAGGGAGTGAGTGGATTGGATGGGAAAATCTTATCATCTGTATGGAAAAACAAAATGGCAAGAGAAGAGTGACGAAGCACTGGTGGCTTTTGGCAGAGGTGAAAGGAATATAACGAGTACTCCACACTGCCCTATCAACTTGAAATCCTTATCTGCAAAAGCCAGAAGATGTATTGTAAAGTCTGGGCACATTAAATACTCCAGACTACAGAGCAGTGCCCACAGATTCAGAGCTCCCGCAGTGTTAGTGAAGGATAGTGCTGCAGGAGAGGGTAACTCAGGGCAGTGGTGACGTCTACGGAAGCAGTGGTGTGAGAGATCATTTATTCCCCCTTCTGCTTCTCCCTTTCTTTGATCCAGTGCAAAGCAAGGAAAGGTCAGAGAGAAATCTGCAGGAATGGGATCTTCATCCAGCGTGGTTTCCTTCCAAGCAGCAGGGCTATTCTGCCTTGCGTGCTGGCCTACAGAGAGCTTAGGACTGCAGTAAGACTGCTGCTTATCTTCCCTTGCTTTTAGAGATGTAGTACACAGAAGTAAGAAAGGTGTTTCTATAATTATTTATGATTTATTTTAAAGCAACAATTAAGTTCGTGCAACATAAAAAGTATACAGTATGCTATAGATCCATTAATCCTTGGAAAAAATCTGTTCTTGCTATCCTGACAAAAGCAGCTGTGCACACTCCAAGCTTTGCTTACGTAATATCTAAAAACACAGTGTCCATGTACTGTGAATTGAAATCAATATCAATACCTATTTACTAGTTTGAGACTTGTACTCTGAAGAATTAGCCAAATGATCCCAGCAAAGCAGCAATCCCAGAAAGATTAAAAATGGACATATGTATGAGTACAAGGAACTTGAACAAGTGAGACTTCCTCAATGACATCGCATATTCAAACACCTACTTACACTGTCAGGCAAGGGAATAAGTTTCTGCATAATATTATTTCACTTTCTTAGAAGTATGAGATTATAATCAGTAAAGAAAGGGAAAAGTACCATGTAAAGTATCCTTGTGTGTTCCACAATTTCTCAGAACCTGAGTGAAATTTTTTCCCTACACGAGATTACAGGAAGTCCATTGTACTGAAGAAATACATCAAGATTATTCACTTCACAGAACTCCCCATTGTTGCAAGAACCACGTGAGTTACAAAAATTTTAATCCATTCTCTGGAAGTAAAAGACAAGTTTCTTCTTCGGTTGAACAGTCATCTTGCATGAAAGCTGGGTCTTGTTTATTGGTTCTGGTCAGTGAGGCCACAGCAAGCTCAGAGTTCAGTTTTCGTTAAGGTTTACCGGCTGATTTTCTGTTAGATCTCTAAAAAAATATAATTCCAGCCAATGGGGTGAAACACAGAGTCTGGTAGAAGAAGATGAGATAAAAAGATCCACTCTGGTGCCTGAGTCTGACATTAGTGATAAGGCATTTGTCCAAATAAGAAGGACACAGTTACCTGAGCGGAACATTGATTTCATCCAAGTGCATGCTAATACAGGCTTTACATGGAGAAGAATTTCACACATGTCTGAGTAACAAAGTAGAGGTACTGGAACATACACTTTCTTGTTCAAAACTCTATATTCCCTATATATAACACTACGTAATAATATCCGGATTTCAAAAGCTGTAAACTTCAAATGTAGCATGATTATTCTAAGCAAAAAGAGCAAAAAGAACTGAGCACTCCTTAGTGTTCTAACTACAGAATTTTTATTTCCTTTTATGGAAAAAAACATCTAAAAAATAATTCCTAGCTAATTCTGTGACTTCTAGGTCTATTTGTTTACAAAAATTTAATCCCGTCCCTGATATATTTCCAAGACCTGAAATATGATTGCCTACATTTCACATTTAGAAAGATGCATTTGCAGAGGATGTTGTGCTAGTATTAGTTTCTAAAGCACCTAACCCTCCCTCTCCTTCTAATCCTGACTCACTCAGCCAGACTACTTGTATTCTATACAGGATGCTAAACAATTAAAGATCCATTCTGGGCAATAGCTGTTATGTGTTGGGCTCAATATGAAATATGGGTGCAATAATGATGCTCCTTTACAGCTCCTAGTAGTGATTTCCAGCTCTTGAATCTCAAAGCATGCTCTGGCCTCATCCTTGTACTTCATCCCCTATTAGAACAAGACAAGATTTGCAGCACCTTCCTTTCCACAAATCCTATTTGGTATATGAAGGAAACCAGGCCACATGTTGAAGATAAGTGCCATGAAATGCAATGGTTGGGAACTTGTCTGGATAATTATAAAGAACTACATTCGTTAGAAGTAAGAATGCTGCTATACACACCAAAAATTAAGCTTATACCTGTATTTGGACAAATTATTTTAGGCTGCTTTTTAAAGTGCTAAGCATGGGACTTTGGCAACCTTGATTAAGTTCAGGATGTGAGGGTGTTTAAGAAAAGTGTATGAATTGCTGAATGAAGTACTGCAACATCGGAATAGGGGGTAAAATAAACTAGTGGAACACACTGAGTTCTTATTTCTATTCAGTTTAGAAATAATAATTTGTATAAATGTGAGAGCCACCTGACAATACTTCAAAAGAAGTCAGATTTCTTTCATGCATGGACTGTAAAGACTCTTTTGTTACCTCAAAAAGAAACACTGGTTGATACTTCTCTTGGAAGATGAGAAGAAAGAAAGCTAACTATTGCCAATTCCTGACCGTTTATTGTAGCACCTCTGGAAATAGTTCTGTTCTAATGCCAACAGAAGAAGGTGGCTTGACCCTAAAGATGATACTCCTAATCAAGAATGTCAGCAGCACTGTGCACAGCTCATTCCCGGAAAAGGAAACTGAGTTAAAGATAAGTTTGGAGCATTACCTTGACAGTTTTGTGGTGTAATGAGAGAAGTTAAATCACACAGGAAAGATAGTAGTATTTTGGTTACTATAAAAAGATAGGAATGAAAATAATGACTGTGATTTTTTCCTTCTTTTATAAGTTTCAGTTCCACTGATGCATGTTTTCTCAGCATTTATTGATCATATGGAGGTCAAATGCTATGCGACAGGAAACTGTTAAACTCACTTGATTGTCTGGGTTCCTGAAAGGCAAAAACAAGCAGTACCAATGAAAGTAGGCTGCAATAAGCACACAAGAACATTTACAGTTCCTTTTCGGGTGTTAATCTGCCTCTTGGCTCATAGAGAATGACTTTTTTTCCCATGATTTTTCCTGCCATGAAGGTATAGGAGTGTGCCTTTGTACTGCCCTCTGAGCTAAGCAGAGTGAAGAGAATTAGTCTGGAGCACACAAATCAGGAAAGCGTGGAAGAGACAAGGGATCTTTCTGGCACTGTACAGCAGAGCATAAGATCTGTACTTGAGACACAAAAGGAACTGATCCAAGCATTGTAGAGCTCTGATGTAGCACAGACACTAGGCAGATGTTTACAGCGCTTGCTCCACTGACAGATTCTTCTGTTGTTTCTGGGCGATCATCCATTTACTCAGCTATAACGTTTTTCTCTCCTGCGTGGCAGATGCTGATATCTATTTTGGCAACAATCCTTCTGTTTCACTTCCTTGCTCTTGCTCCTTTAAAGAGAAACTTATTTTCCTATGTATTATTTCAAAATGACTGTCACTGGCTAGTGCCCGGCTTTTTCCTCACAGAATATTCCAAATATGTGACCTGGAGAAATTATTGAAAGGGATAAGGATCAGGAATCTAATCTGAACTGAAACAATCCTGTTATTTCTGATGGACACCTAAATGAGATCTAATAGAGGTCAATACATTATACAACCTTATCTATCAGTATATTGTTCTCCTATAAAATCCTAAACAATATCAATTTCCCTGTAGTATGTTATCTAGCAAGAGTTTCTAAAATATCTTCCAAAAGTCAAAACTAAAAAATCTCTTAATGGAAGATCTGAATTTTGAAATTTCTTTTCGATCATGCAAATCAGAATATGTAGATACTTTCTTTGCATCATATAATCTATAAAGTCAATAAATTCTGTGCGCTTAGAGATTGAATTTTGTTGCTGACAAAAACAAAGTGCAACTGCTTACTGCATAGAATGAATCAAGCTGTAGACTACACAGCATACACTATTAACTATGAACATAAGCACGTGAGAATGTTGAAGAGAAAAATGAAATTTCCTCTCTTTTAACCAATAAATAAGTTCAATGTACTGCTGAAAGTTTTGCTACTTTCTTAAGAGTGCTGGAGCAAGAAACTGTTCATGTGATAAAAGTAATTAATGAGAACATTTTGCGGACATTAGAAGAACTGTTCTTCCTTCCTGCTTTTGTAGAACTTACTGCAGTTGTACAAGAGGCAGCAAAACCTTGAAAATGGATTTGCTGTACTCAAATCTGTTGCGTCTGGTTTGCGCTCTGCATTGCTGCAGTGAATTCTCTGTAAAAAAGGCTATTGTGTATTATTGTGTAGAAAGAAAAGGCATAAAGAGCTTTTTCTGTTAATTTGTCATTTGGCTTTAAGGTATATTGCAGTCATGACAAAGGTAATCACATTTCATTGTCCTCTGTGGAAGAGCTCTTTTGATCATGTGTGAGATGTGTGTCAGTAGTGCAGATATGAAAAAGTGTTAAAATATAACTCATGCAACACTTCTAATGCTGAACATGATGCTCTTCAGTATCACCTCTGTAACTGTTATCTATGGATTCCTTCTGACAACAGTGTTAAAACTGAATGAGGAATCTCTTATTTTTATCCTATTCTTCTTACTTCAGTCAATGTCAGGAGAACATGAGGTTTGTGTTATTTTTTGCTACAGTCTTTGTCATGAAAATGAAACATCAGGATGTTCATTTCCATCAGAAGAGGGCAAGCCCCTTTTCAGAACTTCTGATGGAACACAGCTGATACAAATGCAAATTGAAGAAAACATGGGTTGCAAAATAAATGTTAGAGATTTTTAGGAGAAACATATATATCTTAAAAATTTTCATAGCTAAAACAATATCAGTGACATGTTAGTGAAGCACTGGCACAGGTTTCACAGAGAGGTGATGGATGCCCCATCCCTGGAGAAACTCAAGGTCAGGCTGGATGGGGGCTCTGAGCAGCCTGACCTAACTGTAGGTGCCCCTGTTCATTGCATGGATGTATGACCAGTTATCTTTAAGGATCCCTTCCAACACAAATGATCGTATGATTCTATTTGTTAAGATTTTGACAAACTCCAATTGATTTTGACATACAAATTTCACAATTTGCAATGGTAATTTAGCTCCAAATGCAAATAAATATATTTAAATATTTGACTTGCAGTCTTATTGCTTATGAAGAAATCATTACTTTTTAATCATGCATACCTCCCCCTCAGCAGTGTAGGAGGGGTTCCCATCTGACAGATCTAATCATCAGAATTCTTGGTCTGAATCACACAATTGTAAAAGGCTCCTGCTGTAATATTAATGGTGCTTCTCTTCGCTGCATGTGCCATAGGCATTTCAATGTCTTGTTTCTATGATGATGATGCTAATAGTCTAGGTGTAAGAATTGATAGCACAGCATGAATTTTTAACTTTTACAACCGCTGGAGTGAGTAAAGTGAAAGTGTTAGTTTTTGCAACAAGAAAGCCCTGTGATTTGCTCAAAACCTGCACAGGAAACAGATGCAGGAACACATATTCTTCTGTTTTTAAAACCAAATGCTAAGAGTATCAGCCTCATCTGATAAAGCTTGGGGGGACCAAATTCACTTTATTGCTCTTTCCCTGTTTAGACTTACTTTTAATGTGCCAGTTTGTCATGCATACAACAGCTATCATAAAACATCAATCCTACTACTTCAGGGAAAATTCATATACATGCTTTGCACTATCCACCTGAATATCTCTGTAGCTCTGTTCTTTAATCTTCACCACCACTACTACCTGTTCCTTAATTTCCCAAACAGTCAGCCTGATAAACATGATGCAGTTGTCTAGTCAGCCTTCACTATGCAAATCACATTGAGCAATCTTTTTTCCCCTCTCTGTTCTCAACAAAACCCTGCAAAGTCTATTTCCTTCCCATTGCTTTGAAGGGGAATATTTTCTCTGAAACTTCCTTTAAATAAAACAGGGGTGTTCAATACCAAGGAGTAAGCTGTGAGAGAATGGATCAAAACTCAGTAATTTGTGTTTCCAGTGCTCTCATCTAATGACTAGGAATGACTGTAGTGAAATACTCTGTGACTTCCTATAAATAAATATTTTGAAATCAACTGAAAACATAACTAATATCAGTATAAAAAGCTTGAGGGAATAAGATTCTAATTTTTCTTGGCTACTATTTCAGCAGTATAAGCTATTTAAGCAGTTTAACTCTATCACACTGAACATCCCACTTTACGCTTTATCCTCTTTTTAATCATGCACAATTGGAAGGGACTTTTATTACATTTAGGCCCTATCACTTGCATCTATTAACATGGGGGTTCAGTAAAATCAGTGATTCCTGAGATGATAATTGCTCACAGGAGAGAACGAAGTGCAGTAACAGGACCCCAGAACCTGAAACATTAAGGGAATACTCCACTTCTCTGATACTGGTAGAACAGGATGTCTTCCAGAGCTCTGTCAAATAATTACAAGTTAGTCCCTGGTCTGGAAGCTATAGATCTAAACCAGGAAACCCCGCTGTGTGTTCTCTAACCTATATTTTACTGTTCAGAGTCAGCTTTGATTTCATAATGCTGACAGGGTCTACTAGCGCAATAATTTAAGATTTTGTATTTAAAAAGACTTACAAGTAATATTCCTAGGATTTCTTGAGGAAAACACTTCATACAAAGATGTACTTTTTATCTTGATTATTATGGCCATTTTGCAAAATATTTCAGTTGAACTGGATGCAATTATAAATAGAGAAGACTTTAAAAGCTTCTAAGGCCTTCAGTTTCCTTCTCCTCTTTTGTCTGACACTCCTCTTCCCCAGCTCTCTCAACACTTCATATACACATGAAGGAAGACTCTGTTTATTCTGTTTGGTCTATTAGTTAGACAAGTCCCACAAGTGTGGCAAAAAAAGCAAACTTTTGCCACCAGTTGGAACACTTCACTTGCATTCAAATAAGAAACCACTTTGTGTGCATTTTGGCACCCTTCTCCTAGTCTCTTATTTCCTTGGATAAGAAAAAAAGGGAAAAGCAAATTCCTTCCTCAGTTCTCTGAAGCTGTTCCTTGGAACATTCTGTTTTTAAAACTGACATTCATTTGCCTTTATATACCCATCCCATGACTGTTTCCAGCACAGCTTTTCCCCCATTATTGCAGAGCCATCCTGTTCCCATTTCCTTTTCTAACAGTTGAGCCTCTAAAAGGTGCACTGCTCATTTAAGCACTGCTTTGTAACTCTGTGTACACAGCCAATTAAAAATGAAGTAACCAAAATAAATAGTTGAGCTAACACTTGTGTTTGAAGAAAAGGCAGTTGCAGGAGGAAGAGCATGGAAGGGCCAGAAGGAACTACTTATGGATTAGACACAGTTAAGATTTCTAGTACTGGAGTGTGAATTTCATTTAAAGATGACTATTATCTTTGAAGATCAACATGGTGGATCCAGCCATTACGGTTTTTGTCTCCTTATGACAGGTGTCAGAATTGCATATGTAATTCCTTTTTCGATTGCTTGTAGAAATAAGTAACTTTTGAGCAAGAGTATATTTTGCAACATCTTGTGTTGATGATAGGCAGAATTGTTATTTCTTTATTCTTCACATATGGTTAGGAAGTCATATAGAACAAGAAAATATGGTATTTTCTTTCTTGTTTTGCTTTCTTTATAGTGACTAGCTACAGAGCCAAGAAACTTGTCATGCATCTTGAGGCTACTCTGGATATCTAGCAGGTTTTCAGGGTACACAGTCAAAAAAGAGAAGTTTCACATGGCAGAGAACAAATCCTTCTAGTTGTTTAGCTATGTTGGAAATCCACACAGATCAGAAACTTGAGGAGAAATATTTTTAGGAGTATTTTGGAGTCAAATCCTCAGTGGGTGCAAAAAGGCAGGGTACTGGGGAGAATATTGTGTGGTTAATTAGCCGTGCTCATGGCATTTGTAACGATAGGGATGGATAGACCATAATGTCCAATATATATCTTTGGAAGCTTGTCTTCTAGAGAATGACAAATACAAGGAACGTGTAAATACAAGGGTACTCTATTCATGTGGAAATTGAAGAACTTTCTTCCCTAAGTATTTTCTGCAGAAATTATTCTATACACAATAGTGCTCTTTCTTACCTGAGTCTTTCTCTTAAAAACATGTAATACTCCGGAATTTTGCAACAGGCTGTAAGTGAAAGTCATGGCTGGCACTGGAGAAAATTCTTCTGTGTCTGTTGTAAAACCTGGTTATTGGTATATTTTTTCAAGTCACGTGTATTCTGCTGAGAGCTTTAGCAATGGCAATAATAATATTATTAATGGATGATTTTTTTTGGTTTGTTTGTTTGTTTGAAGCTGATCAGCAGCTGCTCAAGCTCAATCCTAGATTCACCAGCAGGTGGGTGACAGCAAAAAACCTACAGCTGTGTTTACTGTGGCTCTCATTTTATTTTGAATTATTTATAAATAGCACTAGGAGCAATTTAGATGTTACCAAATGATATGCTCTTTAAATGATTAGCTATTTTTTTTTCTCAACATGTTCTAAGTGAGCAGGTAGGAGCTAGATTGAAGATAATGTCAGACATGTACACAGTATAAGTCTTTTCAGATCTGTGACTCCTGTCAGAAATAATGAAATGTTGAGTGAGTTTTTAAAGAGGAAATTCAACTACTGCTTTAATTTAAATGATGTGCTGCAAAGCACAAGACCACACAAATATTCCTCAAGCAGCACCATCTGGGTATGTCACAATTTTGACAGAAATGTAACCTGGAAATATAGTGAGTTGGAGTAAGACTTATTATACTATCTCAATTTTGTCCTTATCTGAGACATGCTAGTATCCCGTTACATCATCCCCAAATAACAGCAAATGCTAACAACATGCCAATCTCCCATTTGAGGTCCCATTCAATGGTGCATCATCAATGTCAATGTGCTACTTGTGCTTTTCAAGTTGTTATTTTACCGTGCTTGGAATACCCACGTATTGTGACATGCTCAGCCTAGAGATGACCATTTTTCTTAGTCATTCAGTCTGTCATTTATCATTTGTTGCTCCATGCAGCTCTTCATTTCAGCTGTTAATACCTGAAAAGGCAAGCTTTTCTTTTTTGTGATTCATTTCTCATGCTCAGAAGAGATTTGTTATAAATATCTTCAAAGGTCTGTGATGCAATACATTATCATAAAATTCTTATTCCCAGGAACACATTCAAAAGAACTGTCAAAGAGAAGACACCTGTCCTGTTGCATTGCCTAACCAATATCTTGTTCTTACCTTGTCCACCCCTGCATGTCTGAGATCATCTGCTGTCCTGTTTTCTAGATTACAAACACTTTGGTAGAATGTGGCAGAACTTGTTCTAACCATTTGCCCATCACTGTCAAGTGCCCTAGACACTAAACTGAGATTAAAGGCATTTCTGTCCCAGTGATAGACTGAATCTGTGGTAATACTGTATACAAAATAATACCTAAAATGTGAAGAAGGGTTGAGGATCTGAATTTGCAACCTGTGCTCTCTGTGCTTCAAGAAAGGGATAAAAGGAAGCTGTATATACTAAAAAAAGCTTTTAGCAAGAAATGTTTCCTTTTACTGCACAGATTGACACATCAGTGGTGGAGCCAGTCCTCCTTCATCAGAGCAGAGGGAGCTTCTCCTTAAAAGACAGTAACAGTGCCTTAGGAGCTGGGGCCTCTGACACATGGAATAGGGGTATTGTGTTAATGTTTTAGTTGTGTGCATGCTCTGACCCTAGCAGTTTGACAGTTCTGCCCCGTAAGACAAGAGGAACTAAGAACAGAGCAGGTGTGATGTAGATCCTTTGCATTTGAGTGTAAAAGTTATGAAATATAAGGAAGAATAAATTCTCTTACACATCCATTGAACTCCAGTCCACCCATTAATTCACTGTAGCATATAGTATGATGAATAGCCCATGTAATCAGAAGAATTGTATCTTGTGATTTTCCTCAACTAAAGGTGGTTTTGATATTACACTTGGCTCTTCTAGAGAGGGGGATTGTTAGGCAAACAGCAGTCTTGACTGCCTGTCAGGGACAAGAGTAAGGAAACTCCATACCATTAGACTTCCTGTCTCAAGCTCGTACTGGAAATATCTTGCTTCAATAAATACTGAGCAGGCTAGTAACTCTTAACCCAGCTTCTGTTTTTTTCATCACTTTATCCTAATTGCTTTTAATTTCTTTTCCAGATTTGCTGGAAGGCTGTGTTTCCACAGCACAGGCTTTAAATAGATCAGTCCTTTTGCAGCCTTTCAGAGTTCAGTGATTTGCATTCTACAGTGATGTAGGAAGGAAAGCATGAAGATGTGGTCAGGGTAATTTCTAGTGCATAAGATGTCATATGGTGTTATGATAAGCTTTGTAATCACTGATAGATTACATTAATTGTTTGTCTCTGTGCATGTGTGAATATAATGAGCAGCTTTTAATGGAATACATTATATTACTCCTATGTTGGAGATGGTATGTCTCAATACATCAAGAGGATGAGTTAGAAATAGAAATACCCTAATTTTGGCTTGGATATTGTTAATTTTCTTCTTAGTGTCTGATTAAAATAAAAACAATGTTGATAACACACCGATAATTTAGTTGCTGAGCAGTACTTACACTAGTCAAGGTCTTTCTGCTTCTTACGTTGCCCTGCCAGGGGGGAAGCTGGGGGTGTACAAGGATAGGGGGGGAACACAGCCAGGACAGTGAACCCAAACTGACCAAAAGGATATTCTATATCATATGACATCATTCTGAACAATATATAGGAGCAGCTGACCAGGGGAATTGCTGCTTCTTGGAGCCTGGCTGTGCATGGGTCTGTGGGTGGTAAGCAATAGCATAGTGCATCACTTGCTTTGTTTATTCTTCATTTTGGTTTCTTTCTTTCTTTGCTTATAAAAATGTCTTTATCTCAACGTAGGAGTCCTTGCACCTTTTGTTTTTTTTTCCCCAGTCCACTGTAGGGAGTGAGAGATGGTGGGTAGTTAATTAAATTGGTATAGAAAATCTGCCTTGGCCCTTGAGATGTGAGCACGAGAGTTGCAAGTAAAAAAAAAAGGGGGTTTTCCAGAAAGTTGGCTACTCCACTTTCCATTAGGCAGTTCGCCAGAGTAGAGAGCAGATGAGCTGATCTTACCTCTGACCTTAATGAAAAAAAATGTGATTTTGTGTTTACAGTAAGTGAATGACAAGGACTATGACTAGGACCAGCAGAGCCTTACCTCCAGCCAGGTGGAGGTAAGGAACAACTGGGTTTTTTGGATGGTGTAGATTCAACAGCCTGGTGTATAGGACCCACAGGAGTATAAGGCCCTACTGGACACTATACACAGTGTACCACAATGCTATCAGAGATTTAAGGGGCAGCATCCATCTGTTGTATTTCTGGAGTGACAGGAGTATCCCAAGAACAGACTGTATTGGAGACTGAAATGATTCTAACTGGGAAGGAGTGGTCAAAACATCCCATTGTGTCTGGCCCAGAGGCTCTTTGCATCTGTAGCATAGACTACCTCAGGAGAGGACACTTCAAGGACTCAAAGATGCCTTGGAGATGGAGGACATTAAGCAGCTGTCTATCTTGTCTGGTCTCGCAGAGGACCCTTCTGTTCTGTTGCTGAGTGTCAGAGTGCCAAGTCAGTTGGGTTTAATCACTACTGTGTGGGAGAATGTTTAAGCCAGAAACCGAAATCCTAATTATTTTACACAAAATGTTTGACATATTCACTAAACTGAGTTGTCATGCTGCTGTTTTTGGAATTATCTTATGTCATTGCCAGATGATTGTATGGTGATTTTTATGTGTACTGGAAACTCATTTTAACTAGAAAACTGTACTACCCTAGATTCACTTAGAAAAGCTCTTGAGCAACTTGGAAAGTGGTTAGACTGTTACTTTAATTTCTTAACACATATTGATATTATTTTCTATGCTTGGTAAAAATCCATTGAAAAAATTTATATGGATGTATTCTTCAGTGCACATCACAGTACTGATGTACAGAAGATACTTGTTTTCTGTACTATAAGCATAGACAATTAGTAGAAAACAGAAGGAATAATTTGTTTCTATCTATCCTCATGCTATTATGAACAGATAGGAAGTTAATTGAAGTTCTGTTTCTTTTTGAAAATCTGTGATACAAAGAATCAGTAAGAAACAGTTATTGAAGCTCAATGATACCTACCCACTGAAATCCTCTTGAGGTGTTTTCAGTCAAAATAAGTCTGGAAGAGCCTTCAGCACCGAGATCAAAATCAAACAAAAGCAGGCTTTTTGAAGGGGTGGGTGGATTCAAATATATCTTTTTAACTGCAGTATTTAACTCAATGAAGGCTGAGGGTCTCATCTCACCTATTCCTGTATTCAAGCCTCAGCAGCTGACTGACACCTTTCTGAGACAAAAGGAGTGGATGCCCTGGGGCAGATCTGAGGAAGTGGCAAATTATAGACCTGGTTTCTGTGTCACAGCAGATATAGCAAAATGGAACCGTCTCAGTTCGTTTAGTCCAGAACTACATCTCTACTCTTGAGCTAAATTCCATAAGGCAGTGAGAATTTCCATAGAAGCAGTGTAGAGGGAGAAAGGGGAGATGCATAGAGAAATCTTCTTACTGTGGGGAATTAATAGGCTGAAAGAAGGAGCTACTCCATCCTCTTCTACCCTCTCAGGTACACATACACAAAAGTCAGTGATCATTAGCCTGGTCACTACACAGAAAACCATTCATGATGAGCTGTTTTGGTTATGCTAGAAAATGGATGAGCAATACTTGCAAAAGCCAAACTTCCACTGTGAAAGAGAAAATGCAAATTTAAATGAATACAATTGGCATTCTGTCCATTATCATGTTGTGAAGGGGTCCACTTGTGTCTGGGGGTGATTATATCCATATTGTGTTTGTTATTTCTTCGTGCAGATGCTAGGAGAACAGACAACTGAACTTCAACAACAGGAATGATGCTAATTTCTTAATAAGACAATGTCCCTTCAGATAAAACATGTATGCTCACTTTTACAACAAAGTTCATAGCTGGAATCTTTGGTGTTATTGTAATGCACATACTTACCTACAAATAGCATAATCAAAACAACTATCATATACCAAATGCTTAGAAAAATGCTGTTTCTTAAACTTTTGAAGTCGTTAACAGTTGAACTATAAAAAATATTACAGGTAATTTATTAATGTAGCTCAAGTGACATTTGGAAAGTAGTTCATTATTTTCTCACCTGTGTTATGTGGGCAAAAGATGGAGGAAAGAGGAGCATAGCTGCAAGAAAACAGTATGCTGTCATTTTGTGATTTCTGTAATCTACATTCCAGAATACAACTTCATGTAGTGCACTGGGAATTACAGAGTTAATGCTCCAGTCTTTTTCTGCTCATCTCTGCTGTGTGTGCTCCTTAGCTGTCTCACCTTCAGCATTAGAGTAGTGCCTTCAGTTTTTTGGATACTCTCTCATTTTATTTGTTTTATAAGCTTCAATTCCAATTACATTGTATTGTAGAGTTTTATCTTGCTTTCTGCTATCATATTTAGAAAATATGTTTTCTCCCCTAGTTTGTTGTCTCTGTTTTGTTTTTAGGACTAACTCCCTACCTTTTCCCTACCCAACCTTCCCCTTTCTTAGAGTGTGGGTCTCCCTGGCACACTAGTCACAGAACTGGGCTGACCCAGACCTGAACAGAGTAGTAAAAATAACATGATTTATTCATAACATAGAAATCTGTCTTGGATTCTAGTAGATGTGTAATGAATTTTCTGTGGTCCTTGGTTTATTTTCAGATGTCTTAAACAATGAAATATTGCTAACATAGGACATGGTATCTATTTTTAACCAAGTTGAGCAAACTGCATCTCAAGCTTGTGGAATACCTGCATCTGTGTTACTGACCTAACAGAAAATACTGAACACTTTTAAAGCCTTCTACTCAGTCTTGCATTCAATGACAACCTATCAAATAACCTTGCTGAGTATTACATCTAGTAACTGATCAGCTTTTTATGAATAGCTTTGGATGTAGTATCTCAAAAATAACATAGGTGGTTTGTCAAAAAATGGAAACCCAGTCAAGGTTTATCAAAATGTTGAGTTAAATAGTATGTGTCCAGTTTTTCAAATCGTCATTCCTTGAAATTTTAATGTTACTCACTTCCCACACATTTACTTTGCTTGGTAAACAACAAAGCATGCTGGCTGAGAATTATTTTACCATTGCATTTCTTTCCTATAGGCAACAGAAAAATACTTAGAAATAGATTACCAGAGCATAAATGCCATTTCCCAGAATTTCATGGACTGCAGACTTTGATACTAACGCTGTTAATGTGCAATGTGCTTTTTAATGTAAATATGAAATGTAAAAAAATCACTACATCAAACTACTAATATCTATGATGCTGACTATTTTACAGTCGAAGTAGATTTCCTTACATTTTCTTTCATTGTGACAAGGCGATTGTCTCTGAAACTTTACTTTTCAGATCAAAATCTCACAGGCGTTTGTTTAAAATCAAAGATAATTAACACTATGACTTCTTAGATATTTACCTGCCCTGCCCTGCTCAACTCAACTGTCTGATGGTTCTTTTCCTTTGTTCCTCTTTTTTTTTTTTTCCCTGAAAATAGACTGTTAGCTTTCAAATGCTGTAACTAAGTCTTGATTTTTCAAGTGGTTCAGCATAAACCTCAGGATTTCACCCTCACAGAGTTCACAGGACCTTACAGACATAAAATTGAGGCTTGATGAATTTTATAAATCAGGCAGTGAGATAGTGAGTGGAGCTGGATTTTAATATCATTTGGGAATTGCTGAATATTTCACCTTTTCATTCCAGTTTCTTGATGCTCTTGTTTTTTAACAACAGCAAAAAAAAATAAAATAAAATAAAATAAAAGCTACAGAACCCTCTCTATTGGTGTTACCCATAAAATGTAAATAATATTTTAAAGACAATTCATGTATCTGAAATGTACTTTTAAACTTTACTTTTTTATTATACACAAGATACTGTAATTAAAAAGTGTGAAGATTCCAAATATGAGCATTCTAAAGTAATATTCACTCTGTACATTCTTTCTTCCCTTGTATGTTCTTTTGAACAGATACCTATTTTTATATTTATCCATCAAATACTAAGATAATTCTTGAGTGTATACAAATAATTAATACTAATAATAGATGCTTCAGAGAAGCAAAGCCATTATGAAATTTTGTGGTTAATATGGATGACATAAGTAGTTCACTTTCATTAAGAGTGACAGAGCACTGGCACAGGCTGCCCAGAGAGGTGGTGGCGTCTTCTCTGGAGACGTTCAAGACCCGCCCGGATGCCTACCTGTGCAACCTGGGCTAGGGAGCCTGCTTTGGTAGGGATGTTGGACTAGATGATCTCTAGAGGTCCCTTCCAACTTCTACAATTCTGTGATTCTGTGATTTTGCAATTTGAAGGCATCTTCTGCAACTGCAACTCTTTCCTCATCCCATCTTACACGATACCTTTTCCCATCAATATAATCATAGAATCATTTGAGTTGGGAGGGACTCTTAAAGGTCACCTCGCCCAAATCCCCAGCAATGAATAGGGATATCTACAGCTACATCAGGTTGCTCAGCACCCCTTCCAGCCTGACACTGAGTGTCTCCAGGGATAGGGTTTTCACAGCCTCTCCAGGCAATCTGTTCCATGAACTCACTATCCATACTGTAAAAAACTTCTTCCTTATATCCAGTATAAATCTCCACTCTTTTAGATGGAAACCACTTTCCCACATTCTATTGGAACAGACCCTGCTAAAGAGTCTGTTTGCTTCCTTCTTACAGCCCCCTTTTAGATATTGAAAGTCCACAATGAGGTCTCCCTGGAGCTTTCTCTTCTCCAGGCTGAACAGCCCCAGTTCTCTCAGCCTGTCCTTGTAGGGGAGGTGTTTCATCCCTTGGAAATTTTTTTGACCCTCCTCACCCAACCTGAAACATGTTCTGATTGAATTAGTGGATTCCCATTTCATTATATCTCAGAGCAAAATTCTTCTCTAGTGTTGTTTGCATATCATAAAAGAACTAGAGCACAGTGGGCAATATCCCACCAGCACACCATTGAAGAGTCCATGTACATAAATCCTTAACTCCTATCATCCATCACCATTGCATTATTTTACTTGAACATTAGTTCTCTTATTTTCTTTGAAGAAACCGAGCTAGGTGTGAACCGTCTAAATAGCAAAGAACTTTTTTTTTCCTTCTCATTCTGATTAGGTTGCATTCAAGTAAAAGAAAAATGGAATGATCTTAATGTGAGGTTGAGACTAATTGAGCTGTTGCTGGATCAGGACAACATAAATTTGAGGGCTGCATGTTCTTCCATGTCTTCATATGGCACATTTTAGTTTGCCAGTAAGCATTAATCTAAGTAATAGCTTTACAAATGCATATTCAGACCGCCTGGAGAAACTAATAATTAGACATGATGAATATCAGTATAGACATCATGCTACTTTAGTTGACTTTTTCTAAATCTGTATTTGTTTCAGTGTCTTCCTAGACAATACCTTTTTGAGCTCATTTTTCCATTTATGAACCATCATCTCAATTACTTCATTCACAGGTTTGTTTTCTCTTTATCACAGTATTCCACAGTCTGAGTCTCTATGGAAGGCAAATCATTTAGCTAGCAAACAGACAGCGGAAGAAAAGGTTGCTTGAAAACTTGAAGGACAAACTAACATAAATATTTCTGTAGACATGATGGCAGATTTTATAGATAGGGTAATAGCTTTCATTTTTAGGTTTCTGGTGCATCAGTTGATGCAATTGGAATTAGACAAGCTCCTGATAACCTCCATAGGTTTGTCCAGAACTTCATGGCTACAGCTGGCTTTTTTATATCTTGTCTGTTAATCAGTTTGAACTCAGAGTAGTTGTTTTATCAGTTAATAAGGCAGAAGGAGTCTCAGAGGTTAACACCAGATACTGCAGTAGCAGTTAATTTGTTGCTAGAAATCTTTTAACTATTTTTTTTTTTCATTTATATATTACTTTGCCAGATAAGGAAGCACCTTTTTGACAATCACAAACTTCTATTGCATAGTAAAAATAAAGAGAGACAGACAAGTTCTTTTCTCAGAGTAATGTTCAAAATTTCTTTTAACTAACAATTTTTCTTAAATTGCGATTTTTGACGTATTTCCTCTTCCATAGTGCTAAGGGAGAGCTCAGAAAGGGTAAAAAAAAAAAAAAAAAAGAGTCAGAATTGTTCACTCGTTTGAAATTTGGTAGTTATTCTTTGTTTAAAGACAATCCTTCAACATGAAATCAAGATAAACAAGATGGTAATCAAAACAACCATTTCAAATAGCTCTGTTGTTATATTTATTTCACTATAAAAAAAGATCTGCTGAATGGAAAACAGTAGAATGAGTCTTTTTCAGTTTTCTATACACTGTGCAAGACCATTCTACAAAACAAATATAGAAAATCATAGTGGTTTCAAAGGCAGAGGATGCTTCTCTTTGTTATGTGTAGAGATCTCCAAAATACTACTTTGAATACAGCATTCAAGGATAATAGATTTTTTACAGAACAAATCGGAGAAGTTTTTTTTTTTTCCTGACATGAATATTCATAATTTTATCTTGTTATCTAGAAAATAATTTTTCAAGTTTCACTCATCTCCTGTATTTCAGTAAGACGAGTCTTAATGTGTAAAAAGTTACTGAGCTTGCCCGAGTTTCACTGTTTGTACTTATGGTAATTTTTACTGGCTTGAATAGAAATGTGAGCAAAAGCAAGGTCACTGTGTTAGCACTAAAGGAAGATGTTCAGATTAGCTGGAACAACGCATGAAGTAGTTCTCGAAGTTCATTGTAGTCTGAAATAACTAATAGGATAACAGCAACAAGTATGGGAGTAATTCTGTCACCTCAAGTAACTACTATTTTACTAAATGTTAAATATTAATTTGCTATGAAACACTTCAGAAGTTGGAAATGGTGGGATTTACTTTTCACTTGCAAATTTTTGAAGGAAAAAATGAAACAAAATGTAAATTGCACGTTGTTCTTTAAGTATTATCCCAAAATCTTGAGTTTGAGTGATTGTCTTTCTTCTTTCCTCTCACATCAAAGTTATAAGTAAACTAGCACTGAAATAAAAAGCAGAAACTCAAAAATATGTAATTCTAAGTCATGGGGCTTGGCTTTTTTCTGGTATTAGAGCCTGCACAGAGATGCTTTTTCTATCCAGGTTGCTTGGGAGCAGAACAGGTGGGTAGACATAGAGAAAGGTTTTAATCTTAATCTCACTCTGTTGGCTTTAACCAATGGAGTTGAATTGATGTGTGAAAGCCCAAGAGGCGAAGGGGGAACAGGGAGGAGAGCCATCATCATTTGCTGCTGTTGTTTACAGCAAAAAGAGAAGAAAATTTTTCTGTTTTAGAAACATAATGCCTGTTTGCTTTAGGTCCAGGTTTGCAATCTAACGCAGAGGGTGTTGAAATTCCATCTGTTTCATAGGAGTAACTTACAGTGAAAATAATTTTAACAAATTAAGGAAGTTGGCCATGAATGTCAAACTGAAATCCCAACAGTATCTTAATTTAATAACACGTGTGATTCTTAGAAGGTAGAAGATTACCATTGACTCAATGGAGCCAGCCCTTCCCTTGTCCATACTGTAGTTTGGCCTGGTCTGCTCTGACATATTCTGTGGTGTTTTGCTCTGCAAGTTGTTCTGCTAAACATCACGTTTCCTCCTGGAGTTTCTCTGCTCTTAGTGAGAATAAAGAATGAATAATAATGATGATAATACAGAGATTTTCATGTCTTATCTCTCTGTGCTTTCCTTTGCCTTGT
Organism: Odontophorus gujanensis; assembly: GCA_013399175.1. Taxonomy (NCBI): domain Eukaryota; kingdom Metazoa; phylum Chordata; class Aves; order Galliformes; family Odontophoridae; genus Odontophorus; species Odontophorus gujanensis. Next base: position 207,412 of record VXAB01001208.1, read on the forward strand.
CATCTTCATTTGCTTGTCCTCCTGGATTTAGTTTACAGCATTGTAAGATGTTGGTTGTTGGGGACAGCAGAATGCTGTACTGTTCCAGCAGAGAGAGAGACACAGAACTGTTTTCTGTAAAACCCTTACATATGCAATGCCCCAGTTACGAAGGGAAAAAGAAGACAATTTATACATTCCTCTAGCAAAGCAATACCCAGAACCACTTTGCAAACATTTCCTTTGCATAACTATCACTGTCTTTATTTTAGTACCGTCTCTGTGAAATTGTTCTTTCACATTCTTACCAGTCCCATGTGCTGGGCTGCATGGACAGCAGGTCAATATTAATTCTCTTTTCCTGCCGAATTTGCAGTCATAACTTCTGCTGTCACTAGGAGCTATACATTTTGAACTTGGGACAAAGCTGCAGTACTGGATTAAAATCAGACTACAGTTTCATGTAGCAGACTTTAAGGCTTACTGAACAGCTAACAGCAAGCTAACAACATGAAATTACTGACAGCTAATATATGGAAGATTCTATTAACAGTGTCCTTATTTAAAAAAAAAACAACACAGAGTTTACTTGCCTTAAGCATTTCACTTCAGATTGACATTGAGTTTTGGTGAATCATACAATACTTTGCTTCCACCTTGAACAGCTGCTAAAAGTTGTTCATAAACCTGAAAACGACATCTGTTTCAGTGTGCCTAATTCAGACGTTACAAGACAAGCCTCCCTTCTAAGTTCTTAGTGATATTATTTTACTGTAGAGCTTCTGAGAAAGACAACAAAAGCTATAGACTATTTGTGTAACGAGTGATATATCCAACTCTGCAGGAGTGGCTTTTCCTGTTTAGGGTTGAAATATAATTAGAAGAGGACACTGGAGCAGGCCTTCTAACTCTTGAAAATATTCAATGACAGCTAGTAAGTATTGTCAACCTGCTGATATTGCTGTTCCAACTAGCAAAGAACCAGCTCAGGCAATCTCAATAATGAGAAAGTTCCTTCAGATGGAGATCTTTACAAGCCCACTCTAATGGGGAAGAATATATTTTAAGAAGAAAACACAGATCCTTCAGAAAATCTCAAGGATGTATTGAGCGCATGCGGTCCTGTAAGCCTGATCTTTGCTTTCTAAGGTATTGCAGGTTTTTTTTGTTGGCGTCTTTTGTGGTTTTTTTTTTGTTTTTTTTTGCAATTTCTGTTGTTTTTGCAGCTTCTGACTACTCTTAAGTATCTCCATATATTTTTCCTTCCTTACAAAAATGCAATGTTTTGGACTTGTATTGTACTGACCAGTACAGTGTAAACATTCATATTTATGATTTAGGTATAGTGAATTGTACTTTTCTGGAAGCTTTCAGTACTTAGAACTGGTGTGACTTAAAACTGCAAAATAAAATATTAAAATAATAATAATAATAAAAGAGTAGTGCAAAGTGCAGCATTTCAAGGCATTTTTCTAGGCTATTTTTCCTCTGAATTTTGTTTATAACTGATGCAGGGGCCCAGCCTCTTTTTTCCAAACTGTGTACTCTGAAATTCTGAGCCTGTGCCAATTCTATGAACAGAGCTTATATGGTTCAGACACAGAACCCAGAGGATATAGCCCTGCCTGCTTGTCTATTTCTTATTGTATGAAACAGCTATTGGTCTGTCTTGATCTGTTTTTCTGAACATACCACCTACAGATGTGATTGGAGTTACTCTCTTTGCTATTCTCTTTGCATTGTGAGAGCAGAGGGAATATTTCACATTCTACTGTGGTAGATTAACTACAAGCGTGACTTCAATCATGTGAGACAAAATACCATGCTAACACAAGAACTCTTATCTATTTATATGCATAAACCTCTTTTGATACCTTTCTCCTTTATTTGGTAGAATAATATAAGAGAAGATTATTTGTGACTGTTTCATTTGGAGAGGGACTGGTGTATGTTAGGGAGCAGTTGCAGTCAGACTTTTCTGGGTGTGAAGAGGTAAACAGCTCAGCCTTGTATTTCCTTCTTTCATTGTGGCAGTAATCACTGAATGGACAGAGAAGGGTAAATAGTTAACAAGGTATCAGAAGGAGCAATGGTAAGTGGTTGAAGCTAGTTTATCCTTAATGAGACATTAATTAATTAATTAATGAGTGACTAATTATATTTTCTAACATATTTTTTTTTTTGCAATCAAAATATGAAGTACATAGAATCTCAGCTTGTGCAGTGAGCAGATGTGCTATCTTGGAGGTACTGGATATGAAATCTGTTGTCTCAGATATATGCACACGAAGGCTACTCCAAAGATTATGCCTCCTATTTTATGTTATTGGCCCACAACAACAGAGGTGGATGTTGGCAGTAGTGGTTCAACCTTCCTACCAATAGTTGTTGCTGTGGGACAGATGGCAGCAGAGGGACACTGACAAAATGGTGTCTGACATGGAAGTGCATATAAACAAAGGTGTGTCATTGAATCCATGCAGAAAAGATGCATCATCACTTGCTGAATGTCGATGGACACCAATCAGTGGATATGATCATAATGAGGCAAGGTGAGGTGGTACATTTCAGCAGAGGCAGCAGTGACACTGGGTCACCTCCCCTGGTGCAGACACAAGTGTGGCATGCAGGCTTTTGTTCATTGCTGGCAAAAATGCATAGCTAATGGTGGTGACTGTATTGAAAAATACTGTTTTACAGCTAAGTTTACTCTATCAAATAGTGTTACTGTACTCTTTGTATCTATTGTAATTTCCACGGAAATAAATAGGAAGCATTACTTTTGGCATGACCTATGCGTGTATAGTAAAAATATGGATAATTTCTTGAAGCTAATGAAAAGCTTGATTTTGAAGTTTTAAAAATGGTTAGGAGGCTGCCAAACAAGCTGAACCTACCTGAAGGTGAGGATTAAGAGTGTGAACTAATTTTTGCTACAGAATTGCTTAAAACTGACCTGTATGGAAGCATTATTCATAAGGCAAGAAATCTAGTTAAGTATCTCTGCATGTTTTATCTTTCCTGTGCCATTTTCTATGCCTGTACATGTTTACATGGTCAAATTAATTGGCTTTCATGACACACTGTTTCAAAGTAAAATGTCTCAATCACTGTACTTCAGGTATTCAAATATCATTTTGTGTGTGACACAGACCTGAAGCTCATAGGATAGTGCACTTTGGGATGTGGTAATGGATTACAAAAAAAACCTCCTTTTGTAGACATCAGGTGTCTTAGGTAGTTGCTTTACTCTGAAGCAGTACTCAGAACTTTTGCTCCTAATCTACAGTGCTGTGCAACCAAGTCCATTACAAGTAAAACATGAAAGCAAACAGTGCACTGGACTACCTTGAACAGGTGTGATTTTTCCATGCATTCACACTAGTCTTAAGACATTACCTCAGACTGTAGCGAAAGAAATGAGAAGAAAATGAGAACTCATCTCCTCTATGTGAATATGGGCTATCGGTACCTTCAAGCCTGGTGTGGCAGAAATATGTTACAATTACATATGGATACGCATTTTTCCAAGAACGGAACATGATGCTTGAAATCTGAAATACTGAGCATTTTAACATGAAATGTTTTTCTCTTCATAATTTCTGCTGAAATGTAATGATAAAGTTTGTCTTCTGCTTGTTTGAAAACAGTGAACTCCTGAGAAAGCTCTGAGTTAGAAAACAATGAACTCCCCTGAGCTAACTGAGAAAAATGAAAAGTATAACCCATGCCTTTCTCCAATCAATCCATCCTTGTGACAAGGATATAACATGAATGGGAAATGGCATGAATTTAACCTATCTTCTCTGCAACTTTTCACTTGTAATTATGTGTTTGTGTTCAGATGCTATACTAAATGTGATACAGTAGTAGGCTATCTCTAGGAGAGGTTAATTTCAAGTGTATATTGTATTGTTAACTGCAGCTATAATTTATTTTCTGCATTCTATATTAGTTATAGATTCTCTTACATCCAAAACAAACTACCCTTGATGTATTACTGTTTATTCTTTTTCCTCATTGTTTTTTTTTTTAAACCAACTCTTTGAAATCTAATTTAAAAAGAGAGTAGGAATACAGCTCTGGGTGTCCCTGCTCCAGTAGTGCACAGCAAGATCAATATGGGTATTATGCATTACATTTTACCCTCATACAAGCCTGCCAGGCAGTAGGTATTATTATGCCAGGAACTCTTGGCTTCATTCTAACTTCAGTATATTATTAGAAGTTCATATATTAGGCACACATACTGCATGACTCCATATTTTCTTACTTAGGGAAAATTACTCCTTAATGCAGTTAGATGTATATATTCTTTCATACACTATCTTTGATAACTTCATATAATTTTCTTTAAGTATAGAAGCATGCTCTCTTAAGAAAATGAAAATCAGTTTTCTACTTCCATTCAGCCCTACATTAAATGACATAAATGACTGATTATATTTTAATATCAAGTTGTCTCTGTAGGTAAGTATCTTAGATTCACATTAAATCAAACACATAGTATTTACAATATACTAGAGACATTTCTTTCTTAGTTCTTCCTTTGATTTGGGTTTGAACACTTTTCTAATTAGATATGGTTACCACAGCACTCAATTTTTTTCCCTGTGTTAACAATGAGACAAGTTCTGTGATATCTGCTTAAGCTATTGCCCACATCTGAAGCAAAATTCAGGTGACAGTAATGAATCCATTAAGTATAAAGGAGCAGAACAGGCACAGAATGAGCTGTTGAAGCACCCAAGAAAAAGTTAACTTTGGTTTCAGTTTGTTGGCATGCTAAGAGGAAAAAATGCTGCTCCCAGCACTAAGTATGAGCACAATGAACAATTTTTTATTATTGCATTTATACGTTTTACTTCAGATGGCCTTAGTTGCTTGAAAAATAAAACAACTTGCTGTTTTTCTTTCCTCCAATTGAAAGAGTATCTAACACCTGTAGATAAAGATTAATATTGATAAATAAGTGATGCAGTAGAAAGCATGCAAAGATATATGAGGATGTGGCCTGAGGGAATTCTCTGATATCAAAGCAGCAACACTGTTTATGAAAGGAGCTGCAGGAGAAAATTCCTTCAGAAATACGACTCTGATGATATTCATCCCAGGCATTTGAGTCAGAATACATTATGCATTCATACTGAAGCTCCTTTCCTTTTGAACAAAAGTCAGTAATCACTTCTTTGGCATTCTAACTGAAAGGGTCAGCTCACCTTATCAAGCTGCTGTGATTGATGGTGTGCGTTGCTGAGAACAAACTGTCAGACTACACTGGCAAAACTATGAACTTTCCTTAGTGTTTTGAACAGTGGTTGGGTCTGTACAGTCTCTAGGTAGTCTGCAATTTCCATCTTAGATAAGCTTAATGATCTGATAGTGACTGTCTTATAAATTGCCAATGCTAACTACATACACACAAGAATGAGTGAGAAACAACCTACATTGTAAACAGAAATGCTAAACCATGGTGTGGTACCTTAGATTTAGGCTTTGCAACTCATATTATGTTCTCAGACTGTTACCACATGGCATGTACAATGGTATGCATGATGTCATTGTGCTAGATATATGATGAGCATGCCTAGAGCATGGTCATCCTAGAATAAGATTTCTAGGATCTCAAGTGTGGAACTAGATGAGTATTTTAATTTCATACAGTAGATTTCTGAAGTTAATATCTTTACTGTCCCAATTTGCCATTATAGGATTGGCATTGATGAGTAGTTTCAAAGTGCTCATGTTATGTTTATTTAGATGAAACTAAGCTGAAAAAATGTCTCTAGGAGAGCACCAAAAGTGCTAACTGTAAGTGGAAGATGCAGATAGTTCTCCCTTGTGTTTGATCATTCCTGTCAATTCTCGTTCTACGTACCTTTTCCCACTGAGTGGAAAAAAGCGTGTTTGGGTTGATATAGCTGTAGTGAAAAATAGGGACCTCTGCAAAAGAAGCATGTAGAAGGCTCCTCATCCTTTTACCAATTTGTGTACAGAATGGAGAATGACACTAAGGATCTAGCCTATTCTCCCTTCCTTCATTACTATAAAAGGAAGAAATTGTTGAGGAGGCAGAAAAATTTGGATTACAGCTAGCTACTGACATGCAGACTGGAACAACATAGGCAGTAATCCCAGATGTAATGTTTTTTTCTAAGATCAAAAAAGCTAATAGTGCAAAAAAGTGAATATTTCAATGGATGTTGTCTTACAAAGAGATCTGCAGTGTGGAAGAATGTAATTATATGCAGTGGTTTTCTTTTTTATAATTATTAATTTCTTCAAGGAACAGTATAAATCCTGGTAATTTGTGTTTGATTTTTAAAGAACATACTGTGGATCTGGGCATGAATCAAGTAACATGCTTTGGCTGAACTCTTTAGCTCTTATTCATTTGTTTGCATTGATTTTTTTTCTTGTGATTCTTAGTGTTTTTCTATTGTATAGACAGAACAATCTGGGAGACATCTGGTAGCCACTAATTAACAGAAATTCTCTAATTTATAGTAATAATTGGGAGATTTACTACTAAGGCTTATAAATGAGCAAGTAAAATGTAAAAAGTCAGGATAATGTATCACAAAATTCACCCCCAATTTATCTGCTACTCCAGTTTCAATTATTTATAGAATTGGTAAAATGTAGAGTGCTGTTGTAAATCTTACAACAGGGAGATGTTTTCATAATCTGAAATCACAGAATTGTAGGGGTTGGGTGGGACCTCTAGAGATCATCGAGTCCAACCCCCTGCCAAAGCAGCTCCCTAGCCCAGGTGGCACAGGTAGGTGCCCAGGCAGGTCTTGAACATCTCCAGAGAAGGAGACTCCACCACCTCTCTGTGCAGCCTGTGCCAGTGCTCAGTCACTGCACTGTCAAGAAGTTTCCACACACATTAGTGCAGAACTTCCTGTACTTCAGTTTGTGGCCATTTCCCCTCATCCTATCACCACATAGTGCTGAGAAGAGTCCAGCCTTGTCCCTTTGCCTCCCGCTCCTCAGATATTTATAGACATGGATCAGGTCCCCTCATAGTCTTCTTTTCTCAAGGCTGAACAGACCCAGGTCTCTCAGCCTTTCCTCATAAGAGAGGTGTTCCATGCCCTTTATCATCTTTGTAGCCCTCCACTGTATTCTTTGGAGGAGATCCCCGCCTTCTTTGTACTAGGGAGTCCAGAGCTGGACACAGTACTCCAGATGAGGCCTCACCAGAGCAGGGAAATAGGGATATGATTCAGGATTCCAAATGTTTCTGTTGGAAAATGTCCCCCTCAGAAATAATTGTTGTGAAAGTTATGTTAAGTACAGGTGTCTATACATTCCTATAATTTAGGCAATGCCAAACATACAGAGACTCTGCCCTTACAGTATTACTATTCCTGTGGAATAAATCCTGGTTGATAGTAATGGATGACAGAACCTCTAACTGGAGCAAAATCTAATGTAAATATATCTGATTTACCTCAATTTCAAAAAATTTGGAGAGTCTTATAGCCAAATCAAGGCCTCAGACAGATATATCAGAACTTATTCTCCAACATAATGAAATTCTTTTACATATATGCTTTTAAGCTAAAATAGTGGCTGATTGATATGAAGTGGTGGTAGAGGTGGCAGTATACAAAGACAACAGTTGATTCTATTTAATTTAAATTACTAAAATATCTTTGCTCCCCCATCTTAATTTACTACCCCTTCTCCAACTCAGGATCTTCATATGTGTATGTATGTATATATATCTATATATATATCTCGCTTTTTTCATATATGGTAGTACTTCGCTTTCTTCATTCTTCAATAAGAAAGGTAACATCGAGTGGTCTCAAATGCAATTGTTAACAGAGGTGTTTCTGAATTGCCAGGTTTCCCCCTGCTTAAGGCAGTTTATCTCACAATCTGCACCTGAAACGGTATTTCCAGCTTCAAAATAAGTAGAAATATGGCTTTGGGAGAATGAATGGGAGCTGCACTTTAGTTTTTGGAGAGCCTGGGAGTTGATATTGATAGAATAGCTTTACTTCAGGGATGAGACTGAATGTAGGAGAAGGAAGATATTTCGGGGAACGTTTTCTAGCCACCTTCTTCAGATGCCCCTGCTTCTTCAGCTGAGGAAGTGAGCAGGCTGTGTTGCTGAGGTCAGTCTCCTGATATTCCAAAATCAAGATCTGACTAGAGTTGATATCTTCATGAATGATGTGAGAATTGTGTCTGGAGCTATATAGGGCACATGCCCTGGCAGATGGTGAGGGAGAGTAGCTCATACAGGTCCTATGTGTGCTGTTGTCAATGAGGTGGCACAGGAACAAGCAGTGTGTCACTGTGTTTGACTTTTGGACGTGAAATGCTGTCATTCATAAAGGTTTTGGTATTATGCTGAAGTTTTAAACCATTCAGAGGTGGGCAAGTACCATGGAGTAAGATGCTCCATGTTTACAGATAGATGAGAGACATTTTTAGACATCACCTTGTGCTTTCAAAAGTTTTCTTTAGAAAATATATTGGACCTAAATGCAGGTGCCTATGTATTTCTAATCATGAAATTTAAGGTGAAAGATTTGAAATTTTTAGCTAGTGGTACTTATTTTCTGAAAAGAAATTTCACAATCATAGAATCACCAAGGTTGGAAAAGACCCACAGGATCATCCAGTCCAACAGTCCACCTATCACCAATAGTTCTCACTAAACCATGTTCCTCGACACAACATCTAAACATTATTTGGACAGCAGTAAAACTGCAGTACAAAGAATGTTTCAGCTGTTTGTGAGAGTTCTGAGAGTAGAAATAAATGTTTATATTTGTGTCCATATTTGATATTCCCTGATTTTAAGGCATTGGTTTTGAAGCACATCTTTATTTTAGAAACATCACTTCTGGTAGCCACAGTGAACACTGAAAATTGAGCTATTAACCTAAGTAAGAAATTAACATGTTTTTTTATTTTTTAGGGGGGAAATCATTTTTAGATCAGGTGGAATGTTTATTTTCCCAAAGCTTTAGTTTCTGTTATATTTTAATTTTTGCTGAGGTCTAGTATGTCAAGTTGTCATGCCTAGCAAATTCAATATATCGGTTTCACAAATGTTAATGTATTCTTAATCACATTTTTGTGTGCTTGAGTCTACCAGTGAAATCTCACTCCACTTACTAGTCTATTCGCAGCCTAATGTTATCTCAGAGGTGTAAGAAAGGATTCTACATCAAGCATTTCTCATTGATTTTCACAAAAACTGTCAAAACATGTCACAATGTTATTCATTCCAGTTCTCTGAGACTTAGAATGTTTACATATTAAAAACCACTTTTTTTCTTTAATTTGACATTGCAGACACTTGTCCAGTAAGTGCTTTCAATTCTGCCTCTATTTGAAATTACTTGAGGGTATCTTATGCTCTTATGTTCTGATTCTTTTCTCTCTTAACCTATTGTTACATCAAAATGATTCTGCCTACTGCTCTGATATTAAAAAAAAAATCAATTGGAAAATTGAGCCCTTGGTTTTAGCTGAATTCAAATGACGTAAATAAGTTTAGATGTTCTTTGTTTAATTTCTAATGAACCTGTTTTGGTCCAGCTCCCGGTTTAAGAACTGTGTTATGTCATATTCTCTTTATACCTTCGCTGTGCTATAATTTTTAATTTATGATTTTTTCGTTATTTGTGAAATTTTTAAAGACCTATCATACAATGTAGAGTATCTACCTATTTTCCATTAATCGTCCACAGTTCTTAATGCCCATAACTTGAATACTTTGGCACTGATGTTCTGTAACAGATTTCTATAATCCAAAGCAGTAAACGAAAACATTTCAGATTCTCTACATTAGTGCAATTCTTATGCAGGTAACTACTTCCAGCACTTAATAGCTGCTTCAAACGTCCTTGGAGGCTTGTGATTACTGCTAAGCACCTTGCTAAACCTTAACACCATAGAATTTTTTGTCACTACCTCACATTAAAGGTGAAAGAGTCATTCATTCCTTAGGGTAGTGATAATGCTCCTGGAAAGTGAGAGAAACACATGCACTTGATGACAAGGTGACTATAGTTAATCATATGCTCCCTCTGGAGAACCATGAAACTGTTTCTGCACTTCAGCAATGGGCTTTCATCCAGGAGTCTCTGGAGAGGTAGAAACAGTAGGATCTGCACACCTTGCTCCAGCTGTGAGGTATTTCCCTTGAAGCTCCATGTCTCACTGTCATGTTCACCAAGCCTCCTAAGCAGCAAGTCTGAATTCCCTTTGGTCCTACATGCACTCTTCAGTGTTGTTTTTCATCTGCAGACAGTTTGTTCCCTGTCTTCTAAACATTTTCTCTCTGGTTTAGTATACACAAAAGTATGGATATATGATATTCTAACAAAAAAAATACAAATGATATAGGAGGTGGAGAAGGCTTGTTAGAGGAGCAGTAGATTATGAAAAAAAAATTCTATAAGGATTAATTAAGCCATCTTTAATTTAGTTGACTGGTCTCTGTGTTCCATTTTGACAGCCCTGATGTTAGAAAACAGGATTTAGGTGAAGATTTCACTTACGTAAACTTTATCAGCTGGTGAAGTTCCTGGTTAGCAGGAAATTTATTCATACCGATCAAAATTAAAATCTTCCATAGAACTTGCTGGAAACTAATGCAGATAGGCTTTTAGACGTGCTATTCACCAGATAAAAAAATGCCCAAACCATGGCACTGGTTGAGTGCTAAATAATATAAGAAAGCAAAAATTAATTATCTTTGTGCTATCTCACATAGATGTAAATTTCATGAAGAAAATTTGAATTTTTATTTTATTTTTTTTGCATTGGATGTTGTATATCACTCCCTAATGTTTAAGCCCATACATATTAGAAAAGAGAGCAAGGTGGATTGCATAGCAGTTGATGACAACATTTGTTTTTGCATGTTATGGAAGCAAAGTATGATTCCCTTTTGAAAAAGAGTTTTCTTCTTCTGGAGGCTGACATAGATCCTGACCAGAATGCACAGGGAAACAAGAATTAATAAAAACTAGAAAACAGTCTGAAAAAGCAAGGGATTTGAAATCTCTGAGATTTTAAGCATGCAGCATTCTTTTCAAGTTTCTTTTTTTCATTTGTTTCTTTTTTTTTCCTCTTTAATGTTTATTTACTTTGTTTTCAAGGTTTTCACAAGGGTTGGAAATCTGCTTTTCTTTGTATATGAAAAATGAGCTTCTCATACAAGGTCACAATCATATCACCTGAAGCATTAATGCTAAAAATGGTAACTTCCAATCATTTGCACAGAAAAACAGCAGAAGTAACAAACACCTAGTTAGCACATACCCATAAATATATGTGCACATACATATATGTGTATATAGGTGCAATATCTACACATAGGTGGATATATATATATCAACATATGTACACATATATATACTACTACATAAAAACACCAGAGTGATATAAAATATGAAGACTTCTTTGAAAGCAATGCCTCCTTTTTTATTAGGTTAGCCCACAGTGTCAGAGGCAGATGGTGGTGGTATGGCAGAAGTTGCATCTTCACACCAATATCCTATTCCATATTGTTGCTGTGTGACAGATGGCAGCAGAGGAGCAGTCTGGCATAACGGAATCTGACATAGAAGTGCTTGTGAAGCAAAGAGGTTCAGGTGATTTCCTCCACACAGTAAAAATGGTACCCACTGACATTCATTGACACTTGCAGAATGTTGATGGGGACCAAACAGTGGATGTGAGCACAGTGAGGTTGTGCGTGGTGAGTTTCAGCAGTGCTGACAGTGACGGTGGTGGTCTCTGTTGCTGCAGGTATTAATGAGCATGGCACCCAGGCTCTTTTTCATTGCTGGTAGAAATGAATAGCTAATGGTGGTGACTACGTTGAAAAATAGTGTTTTTGCTCTATCAAATAGTGTAATCATACTTTTTGTATCTGGTGTAGTTTCCACGGAAATAAAGAGGAGGCATTACTTTCAGAATGCCTGACATAGGACTTGTTTATTGGAAGCAGTAAGCATATCTGGAAAAGAGCAACTGTGAGATTACAAAAAATAAAAAATAATAACAAAAAATGGACTCCAGTTATTGACAGATTTCTGGTTTCTTACCTATCAACTCAGATTTAGAACACTATATATTTCAGTTAATGGTGTTTTTTAACAGAGAAAAGGACAATCCTATGACAGAGCTTTGTGACTTTTTGGAATCATAGAATCTCAGAGTTGGAAGGAATCTTTAAAGGTCATCTAGTCCAGCTCCCCTGCAATGAAAGGGACATGCACAACTAGATCAGTCTGACTGGGACCCTATCTAGCTTCTCATTGAAAGTCTCTGGGGATGGGCATCCACCACCCTTCTGGGCAACCTGTTCTAGTGCCTTATTACACTGACTGCAACTTTTTCCTTACATCTAACCTAAATCTATCTTTTTTAAGCTTGAAACCACTTACCCTTGTTCTATCACTACAGACCCTTCTAAAGAGTCTGTCCTCTTCTTTCCTGTAGCTCCCTGTTAGATACTGACAACAGGCTGCTACCAGATCACCTTGGAACCTTCTCTTCTCCAAGCTGAACAGACCCAGAGGAAAATAGGAAAGCTGTTCCATCTCTTGGATCATTTTTTGTGGTCCTCTTCTGGATGTACTCCATCAGGTCTAGGTCTCTCCTGTACTGAGGACTCCGCATCTGGATGCAGTACTCCAGGGGAGGCCTCACCAGCAGAGCAGAGGGGCAGGATCACCTTCCTCAAACTGCTGGCCATGCTTCTTTGGTTGCAGCCTGGGATACAGTTGGCTTTCTGGGCTACAAAGGCGCATTGCTGTCTTGTGTCCAGCTTCTCATCCACCAGTACCCTCAGGTCTTAATCAGTAGGGTTGTGTTCAATCTCTTAAGTCCCTAACTTGTATTGATAGTGAGGGTTGCCTCTACCCAGAAACAAGAACTTGCATTTGGACTTGTTGAACCTTATGAGGTTCACCTCACCCACTTCTCAAGCCTGTATAGGTCCTTCTGAATGGCATCCTGTCCCTCTGATGTGTCAGCTTCACCCCATAGATTGATGCCATCAGCAAACTTGCTGAGGGTGCACTTGAACCCAGTGTCAATGTCACTGATGAAGATATTAAAAAGAGTCATCCCCAGCACTGACCCGTGTGGGACACCACTGATCAACAGTCTCTATCCAGACATTGAGTCATTGACCACCACCCTCTGGACTCAATCCTGCAGCCAGTTCTTTGTCCATTGAGCTGCCCACCCATCAAATCCATATCTTTCTAATTTGGAGAAGATGTTGTGGGATACTGTGTCAAAGACCTTACTAAAGTTCAGAGAGATTCCCTTGTCCACTGATGCAGTAACACCATCATAAAAGGCCACTAGGTTGGTAAAGCAGGGTTTGTCATCGGTGAAACCATGCTGGTTTTCCCTTGTCTCCTGCCTGCCTTCCATGTACTTTAGCATAGCCTCCAGGAGGATCTGTTCCATGATCTTTTCCGGTACAGAGGTGAGACTAACAAGTTGGTAGTTCCTGGGGTCATCTGTTTTACCCTTCTTAAAAATGGGTATGATGTTGCCTTTTTTCAAGACATCAGGGACTTCACCTGATCACCATGACTTTTCAAATATCATTGAGAGTGACTTGACAACTACATCAGCCAATTCTCTCAGGACTCTGGGATGCATCTCATCAGAACCCACAGACTTGTGGATGTTCAGGTTCCTCAGGTGGTCATGAACTTGATCTTCATGTACAGTGCAAGGGACATTGCTTCCCCAGTCCCTCCTATCAAACAAAACATTTGAGGGCTGTGTGACAAGCAGTTACCAGAGAAGACCGAGGCAAAAAAATTTATGTACCTCATACTTCTCCTTGCCTGCCTGTGTCAATCACTAAGGGGGGCATGCCCTCCTGGAGTTTCCTTTTCTGGTTGAGGTACCTGTGGAAACCTTTCTTGTTCTTCTTGGCATCCATTGCCAAGTTTAGTTCAAGCTGGTCCTTGGCTTTTCTGACCCATTCCTACACAGCCTAGCAGCTTCCTTATACTCTTCCCATAGTAACTGTCCCTGTTTCCACTGCATTTTCTTCTTGCTCTTCAGTTTGACCAGCAGTGCCCAGTTCATCCATGCTGGTCTCTTATCTTTCTTTCCTGACTTGCTACATTTGGAGATGGAGAGCTCTTGCACACTGAAGAAAGATTCCTCAAATTTCTGCCTGTTCTGCTCTGCACCCTTACCCACAAGGACAGTTTTCCAATATGTTTTATTGACTAACACCCTGAAGAGCTGGAATTTAGCTTTCCTAGCGTTTAACTTCCTAATTTTACCCTTTGCCTTTCTCATATCCCTCCAAAGCATGAATTCAATCATGGTATGGTCACTCCAGACCAGGCAGCCTCCAATCCTGATATCTCCAGTCATTTTGTTTGCACTGGTGAGCAACAGGTTCAGTACTGCATCCCCCTTCATGGTGCCATCTATTATGTAACTTAGGAAGTTATCCTCAGTGAATTCCAGGAGCCTCCTGCATTGCCCACAGCTTGCCATGCTACTTTTCCAAGAACTACTAGCTACGTTTTAAAAGAACATATATAACTGACACAAAGGGAAAAATACTGTACTTCAACTTCTATGTCCTGGCATTCTTGGATGTTTTATCTTTGAAATCCTAAATAGTAGGAGCACCACAAAGCCTGTTTGAAGGAAATGGTGGGAGAGAAGTAAAAAGTATCCCTCCCAACCCCCCAAAAAGGAAGAAAAGTAGGAAAAGGCAGAAGTTGATCAGAAGATAATTTATGCTCATGTCTTTCCAATACAGTGAGAATGCCCTCTCAAAATTGGATTTTTGCCAAATCTGACAGAGGTTTTGATGTCTTAACACTTAAAATAACTATCAGTATAAGCAAGTTTTAGCATTCGTGGAGTATCATCTGTTATTTTTGTTATTTATTCAGCCTGTCTATAACATAGGGCACCAGTTAATTTTGGATATAGGCATAATTCAGTGGGCTGAAGTGAAATCTTGCTCTCCTTATGCTGACTCCACAGTGGAATGCTATAATGCCAGGAGAGAGTTCTGAGTTTTGTGTTGTTGGTTTTTTTTAATCTTTTTGATGAGTAGTAGCTCATAAAAATAACCAAGCACAAGACCAATAAACAAGAGCAATACTTTTCTTGTGACTGCTTCTGAAATACTGGGCAGAATTCAGCACTATGTTAACTAGAAAGATATTGATCGGCTGGGGAGAATTTAGCAAAGAACAACAAATTACACAAGGACTATGAGGATTGAGTAGATGGATTAAAGCTACTAAATTAGGTATTTGTTGACTAAGCAAAACAAGGAACAGTGTTCAGATAAACCTTTTGAATTTGCTCTTGTTTAGCTTCTGAAGTGGTAATATATTGGCTCATACAGGTATATCATGGAGATATCACATTGTCTGGAATGATAATCAGGAGCTGCTGTTTCTGGGAGGAGCAGGGGAATATATCAGCAAGAGGGAGGCAGCTGCAGGGCAGCTGGGCAGGCATCACAGCTGGAAGACATGCAGGCCACTGTAGCCGTGCTCCTGCCATTCTCCTGCTCTGGATCCCTCTGGTCAGAGGCATCTGCCCTGTCCCAGTGCTGTATCTCTAGAGGCTCTACAATAAGACCTTGGCTTTATGGGAGTGAGGGTGTGTGTGTGGGGGTGGCAGCTATGAGTCTTAGGCTGCATATATGATTTGATGGATCAGAGAGGTGTGAAGATTGCAAGCTGTATGCAAAGAGAAGTATTTAATGCTGTAAGAGAAAATAGTGCTAAGAATAAAATAATTTTAAACCAAAGCAAAACAATCAAACAAAAAAACTGTTCTGTTGAGTTCTGAGTTCTGCTGAGTTGTCTCCTGAGAGACTTGGAAGGATGATTCACCATTGGTGTTTTTAACATTATTCTGGATGAAAGACTAGAAAGCGTGCTGCTGGGAATGTGCCTCTCTTAGCTGAGAGATGAGGTTCATGATCAATGGATGTTCTCTGGTTTTAGTGTCTGCAATTTTCTGGCTATATCCTAAACTATTTTCATGCTTCTGCCCTGGAATATGCTGCTTGGCGAGAAGAGTTTGTGTGGTCTTCTCGTTCCCCTTAAAACAGTGGAGTGCAATGAATAAGAACTTGTGAGTGATAATTAGAACTATTAGCTAAGAGACTAATAATATTTTTCTCATTATTAAGGGTGGGGAGGAGGAGGCAAGCAGGCAGGCCTCATGCAAAAAGTTCTGAGTCACAAATAAAAGTTATACTGCAATCTTACCTCATTTACCTTTTATGGTGTCTGACATTGTGTTCCCAGTAAGATCATGTGAGTATAATACTGACATTTCTCCTGGTTTGTGTTATCTATCCATTTATTTCTGTCAGAACTGCTGCATACTTAAATTGTCAGCTGACATTGTCGCCTCACATTTCCTTCAAGTTTTGCAATGAGAAAGAAGTCACTTGTTATTGGCTCTACCCTTCTGTCCCTTCCTCTTGACACTTGTGTACAGCCCAGGAAAAGCCTGGCATTACTGAGGATTCCATACTTACTTGCTGTTTCTTAAGTCTGATGCAGACAAGATTTTCTCTCAGCTCTTTTCAGGCTTCCCTGTGATTTTTTTCCAGTTGTTTGCCATTGCATTTTCTATCGTTTCCCATTAACTGTCCTTCAAAAACAAGACCATAGTGACTTTCAACCTTGGTGTACTCATACATATTTGTGTGTTAAAATGAGAATATGACATGACAAACATGCAGTTATCTACAACAACTCAAGCTAGCACCAAAGTCACAGCATGAACTGTAACAGCATCGTTAACACTGGATTCGTGGGACTGTTCCTTGCACAATTATCCATTTCTTTTACACGTTTTTGGTGTGGTCAGTCGTCCCATTTCTAAACTACACTGATGGGATCAAAATAAAAAAAAAAGAGGAATGTATGATTCATACTTGTAAATACGATGTAGGTTCTGCAATGTTTATTTTGCATATTAAACTCTAGAAACATTAAGCCCTTGTTAGGCTCTGTGCTTAACAGCAATACTCTGCTGAAGTAGACAGGAGTGATGCTTTGTGGAGCAACTGATGCAGATTTAGGGAGCTCCTTCTAGCCTCCAGGATGAACCTAGATGTCTGTAACAAAAACAGCCTCCCTAACATTGAATAAAAAGCTTTCTGTCAGCTTGAATGATAGCTGATACATAGCTAATCATAACTGTCCCAGCAAATCTGTCAGGAGATTTATCTAGGGAGTTCTACTGCCTATGCTCATAAAGGTTGAACTGCAGCTATGCCTTCTTAAAATTTCTGTTCTCAACAGCTGTGCTGAGAGTTAAATTCCAACTGCCTGTATGGCTTAACAGTTTAATGGATTATTTTTTCATTGTTTTGCTTATTTTGTTGTTGTTTTGTTCCTCTATCTGAGGCTTGGGAACAGAAATAGCTTTAAAATATTTACATTTGACCTTCTAAAATTTTCTAGTAGCTCACTGTTGTTTCTCACTCCAATTCATTGAGAGTTGCTTCAAAATTTATTGCAAAAATTTACCAGGTTCATATATAAGCATAGGGTTAAAGCCCTGAAGATTGAGATGGAGGTAGCAGCAAGAGTTTGCTCAATTTTGTGAAATTGTCCCATTATATGAAGGAAATCTAATCTCTGAATTGAATGTAATTTCTACTGCTCTATAAAAATAGTTCTATACCTATCATGAGTTGTAACAGTGTGATAATATCCTAGTGATATGGATTGCTACATGATGTACTTTCTAGCAGTTAAAATTCAAGAATGGTAAAGTGGGAAAGAAAAGGACAGAAATTTTAAGTGTAATTGTTTTCGCATTCTTTTTCCCACGCAAACTCTTCTCTTTGACTGATCACATTTCCTTTGGCATGAAGTTATTTTTAATTTAGTAAGGGGTATTATTTAGCCCATAAATTCAATGCAGATAAAGGAATTTAGTTTGTTACATGAACCTGAACAGCAAATAATTTTTTAACGTTTTCATTAATTTTCAGCTGTCATATATTGTTTTCATATCAGAGGTGGAATATTTCTTCCTGTCAAAACATATGAGTTAAGACCATGAATGAGAAGAGCTTAGGCAATATAATCATATTAAAATGGGTCTTCTAACCTGGACAAAGTGTAGCTAGACACTCTACTCACAGACTAGTGAAGATAATGAAAATGTAATTAATATAAAAATTATTTTGTTATATAGGTCATTGTTCGACAATGGCTTTTAATTTTATCTTACACTATAGAAAAAGAAATGCTTTATAGTACAGCATGTTAAAATCAGAAAGATATCCAAAATCTTTTGCATGTAAATATGCTGTGTAATTTTAGTCCTAATTTTGATTGACTGAATCAATGACTCATTCATCAACTCTGCTCTAGTGCACTTAGTAGTTTTGCAGTCATGGAGTAGCAGGGCAAAGGGTTCAATCAAAGAAGTGGGAAAAAAAAAAGAAAAACAGTTCCTGCTACCAGGTTCTTTGATCTATAGTAGAATTGGTGGACGCTAATGTGCCTCTATTTTTACACATTTATATGAATAGACTTCCATGCTAATTCATACATCCTTCTGTTTTTGTGCTTTTAAAAAGTGGCATGTTTCTTCAGGTGGACTGGAAGTTTGTGGTTTTTTTCTCCCTTGTTTTTCCTAACATAGCTGAAGTCATTATTAGATCTCCCCAGCCAAGTTTCTATTATATTCAGACAACTGGACTTGGATTCATATTCCCTAAAAGGCAGTCTGCTGTGCTAATGGCCAAGCAATCAAGTCACCTCTTACAACTACTGGTGTGTTTGATTGGCAGATATGTATGTTAAAAATAATGTTCCCTTTATAGCTTTTTTTTTCTGCTGTGCTTTTGTATCTTCACTTTCCAGTTCACTAACTAACTCAGAGTCTAGGTGCGTAAAAATAATACTGTTCCAGATCCCTTGCCCTACTTGTAATATTCCTCATTAAGCGCTTTTTTTTTTGAGGCCAGTTATGTAATAAAATTTAAATGCTACCTTTTTAGTTCTTTTTGGTGGTACAAAGCAGCTCAATTGCCATTCCAGCACTATTTGTAGTGTGCCTGCCTGTGAGCCAGGACTCTCAGTTTTCAGTTTCCACCCTTGGCCTTGTGCCCTTCCCCACCACTGACGTTACAGAGAAATATCAGGCTGGATGTTACTTCTGGCTTCTCCCTTAGTGATACACAGATGTAACTTCTAACAGGCAGCCTGCCTCAGGCTGGCCAGCAATGGATTTGGACAATATATGGTTTTGCTGAACAAGAATGTCCAGATTTCTCAAATGTGTCTGCAGGTAGTTGCCAGGACAGGAAGATGTATTTCCTCATCAGGTCGTAGGCTAGAATCTTTTCAAGCTGTACAGAGGTGCTTGGAATAGAAAAGGAATAGACTTGAATGAAGGGAAAGGCATCTGTAGGTGAATGCTAGGACAATGGAAGTTGTGGTCCGATCATCTGCTCATACATTTGAGATTAGAACAGGATACAGTCCAGGTCATTTTGTTCTACTGACATAGATAAAGGTCAGTGGGTTAAAATAATCTTTCAGCTGCACCATTTCAACACTTTCAACATCATGGGAATTTCATGAGGGATCATTCCTGAACGTGAAATCAGTCTGAATTATGGAATATAAACAGTTCACTGACTGAGATCACCACCTCATTAAAATAAATGGTAGGAAAATGGTGCAGGAAATCAAATGGTTATGCTTTCTACCAGTGAATCACCAAACAAATAGGTGGTCAGAATTCCTTGTTAATTACAAAATGAAATATCTTGAGGGTTTGATAGCTGCTTCCTCCAAGAGTACAGTGCCCTTCTCTGTCCATGCTGCATTCTGGATTTTCCTTCAGTTTTGCTGGGTGTGTCTTTGTGGGTTGTTTATTTATTGCTGCTAGACCTTAGCACTTGATGTCTTAGGATGTTTTTAGTGTATGTCAGTAAATGGACTGGGGTAGGTGCCAGTTAGCTGTTTACTACAGGGCAATCAACTGAGGAACAGATTGTGCTGAATTTGGAAGGACAGGGTAAAAAGCCTGTAACAAGTCTATTTTTTTTTTTTTTTTTTTTGAGGGGCTCTGCCCAGTGGTTTCACAAAATATGATCCAAAATAAAAATCTCAGTTTTATGTGCTCATTAAAACAGTCGCTGTACTAGCAGTCTAGATAGAGGGTATAGAAATGATTACTTACTGCTTCCCTCTGCACTAGCAAAGAAGTTCTACAGAAGTCTCTCTTAGTCATGTCATATGAAAGATCCTCTCCTCATTTTCTTCAGAGGTTTTAATTTTCTTATTATCAGAATAGCTTATCCCATATCTTCTTCTCGTCATCAAGGCTTCAGGATACAGATTAGCAGCAATTTAAAATCAACCTTCTACTCCAGTGCCTACTAATAGAGAGATACAGACAATCTTCTGGTATAAAAGTTCACCATTTTCTTGCTACACTCCATCATGACTTATTCGCTGCTCCTTGCAAATTAAGGTTCTTTTCATTCCACTGAGGAATGAATTATTTGCCTGTTTTCAGCTTTCTTGGTATCATTATATTTTGCAGAAATTGGAATATCTTGCATTACATGTAGTGAGTAACTTCTAAGCCAGGGAAAAAAAAAAAAAGACTTTAGTATTTTAGTTTATTTCTCAGACAAAAAGGTAAAATACAGAATAATATTAGATAAGTAACAACAGTAGCAAAGCAACATTCCTGACCTACTTGTTTCTTTCAGTACTGGCAGTTCATTTCTGTTTAAGTATTTTGCATATCAGTTTTCACTGAGAAGCATCTCAGTATGCCACTGAGCTAGCCCCTACAATGTTTAACATCATACAATCACAGGATCACAGAATTGTAGGTGTTGGAAGGGACCTCCAGAGATCACCGAGTCCAACCCCCTGCCAAAGCAACAGCCTAGCCCAGGTTGCACAGGTAGGCGTCCAGGCAGGTCTTGAACGTGTCCAGAGGAGACTCCACCACCTCTCTGTGCAGCCTGTGCCAGTGCTCCATCACTGCACTGTGAAGAAGTTTCCACACACATTTGTGCAGAGCTTCCTATACTTCAGTTTGTGGCCATTTCCCCTCATCCTATCACCACACACTGCCGAGAAGAGTCCAGCCTTGTCCTTTTGCCTCCTGCTCCTTAGATATTTATAGATGTGGAGCAGATCCCCTCAGAGTCTTCTTTTCTCAAGGATGAACAGACCCAGGTCTCTCAGCCTTTCCTCATAAGAGAGGTGTTCCAAGCCCTTTACCATCCTTGTAGCCCTCCACTGTATTCTTTGGAGGAGATCCCTGTCTTCTTTGTACTAGGGAGTCCAGAACTGGACACAGTACTCCAGATGAGGCCTCACAAGGGCAGAGTAGAGGGGGAGGATCACCTCTCTTGACCTGTTGGCCATGCTCTTTTAAATGCACGCCAGGATCCCATTGGCCTTCTTGGCCACCAGGGCACACTGCTAGCTCATGGCCAACCTGTCATCCACCAGGACACTCAGGTCCCTCTTCTCAAAGCTCCTCTCCAGCAGCTCATCCACCAGCCTGTACCAGTGCATGTGGTTATTCCTCTCTAAGTGCAGGACTCTATACTTGCTTTTGTTAAACATTATCCGGTTCTTTTCTGCCCAGCTCTCCAGCCTGTCCAAGTCTCAGTGAATAGCAACATGGCCTTCCAGTTTGTCAGCCATTCCTCCCAGCTTCGTATCATCAGCAAACTTGCTGAGGGTGGACTCTATCCCATCATCAATGTCACTGATGAAGATGATGAACAGGACAGGACCCAGCACTGATTCCTGAGGAAAATATTTACAAAAGTCTAAAAAAAGAAAAAAGAGAATAGCAAGCAACATCTTTTAAATGATTTGGGCTTCAGTGTAAATAATGCTTTCTCTATTTAGAAGGGAAAATGTTGTGTTTTTAATAGGCCTTTTATAGGTGTGCTTTGTCCAGCTGGGATGCAGTCAGCTTTCTTCATAGCAGCCTGTCTGTTGCTGAACTCAGGACTTGTGGCCAAAGGTGTTGGTAATGCATATCTTAGGCTGTTGCTGAACAGTGCTTGCAAAGCATTAGGGGTTTCCATATTTCCTAGTCTACCCTTCTCCTCCCACCCACTGTCAGTGAGTAGAGGGATGAATGGTGGTGGACAAGGGGTTGGGATGGGTCATTGCTGGGACAGCTGACACAAACTGAACAAAGGGATATCCCATACAATATATCATTGTGCTGTGCAATAAAAGCTCAAGGAAATGGTGAAGAAACCGTGGCAGTCAGAGTAGTATTTGCTGTCCCATGCAACTGTTAAACTTGCTGAGGCTCTGCTTTCCAGAAAATGGCTGAGCATCTGCCAGCTGATGGGGAGTGAAGGAATGCCTATTTTTTCCTTTGAATGGGCATGCGGCTTTCACTTTTTCTGTTAACCTCTCATTATATTCATGTACAAATTTTCTCACCTTCCTTCTATTTTCTCCTCATCCCATCAGAGAGAGGAGCGAGCAAGCAGATGGGTGAGCAGCCAAGGTTAGCCAAGGCTAACCCAATGCACCAAGTGTTACTGCTAGAATTGCTTTCAGAAGTTTGAGGACATATATGTTCAGGATACAACTCAGTAGTCTGACTTCTCTCTCATCTTCTTTTTTTTCTTTTTTTCTTTTATTTCTTCATATGTGTGAATTCTATAATTCATTGATCAATGTCATATTTACTGTTATCTTGCTGTGGTCTTACCCTTCAAGTGCAGATAGGAAAGGCTAGGTAGAAGTCACTCAGTAAATACTGAGAATCAGATATAACAAAATTTGAGACCAATATATTTAGCAATATTTAAAAGGCTTGGTCATATGTTTTGTTGATCAGGAGAAAGGGCCTAATGACAACCACTGAGTAACTTTCAGGTAGCTGGAGTGCATGATATTTCTGCCTAAAGATAAGATTAATCACCCTGCAAGGAGCCACCATTTGTAATAATAAGAAGGGTACATTTTCAGTTATGCTTTAGAGACTGGGAATCCTGGGTCCTTCTGAGAGACTGAGTCTTAGTTTTAGTTTCTCAAATGACTACCAAAATTAGATTCAAGCTTGTTGATGACTTACACATTTTTGAGAATATACTTCATGAAAGGTGTATTCAAACTTTTTGCAAATACATCTGTCTCTTTACAAGGGAAACTAAGGGAGCATTTCACCTTTGTTCAAACTCTGCGGGGAGTCTACATGTTTATGAGCTTTCGCTACTGAATTCAGCTCTTAGATACCTAATAAAAAATAATCATATGGCCATAGCACATTACTGGAAAACCTTCCCTGTACCCACACCCACCAAACGATTACCAACATATGTAAAAAGGTTAAGCTATAAGACAAGGTCAATAAAACAACATGTATCTCCTGGGCTCAGCAGACAGAGCTGCCCTGCCATCAGCTGAAATGGTGATGCTTGTAAGTTCTGAAAATTAGGCTTTAAATATTATTTATCCAAATTAGTACACTCTAAGAAACAATTCTTCACCATTTATCTACCATGATCTCTACTATTCACAAACTTCATACCCTCCCTTGCTAACACTCGTGTGTAAACTGTTACACCTAATTGACACATTCATGAGCCCCAATGCCAGCCACTGAAATGTATCATAAGTACTACACATGGAGTCTGTTCTTGCTGAGAGGCCACAGAACAAATTGCAGTGGCATTAATAACACTAGTATATTAATAACACTATTATATTATATATTGTGCCATAGCCCTGCATGGCATCATGTATAGGCAAGTATTTTTTTTATCTTACTATAGGGGCACGGAGGCCCTGTGATACCATTCCTGGTACATTTACGAGCAGCAGTCGGAGTTTGCATTCCTGTAAGAAAAGAATTTGAGAGTGGGCAGAAAGTTTTTTAATTCTCATCTTGGAACTATCAGATTAAATGATAAATGACCAGCCCAGGAATACAGAAGAGACTTGTGCAAGAATTATGCTCCTG
Organism: Odontophorus gujanensis; assembly: GCA_013399175.1. Lineage (NCBI taxonomy): Eukaryota > Metazoa > Chordata > Aves > Galliformes > Odontophoridae > Odontophorus > Odontophorus gujanensis. The sequence continues at coordinate 231,400 of VXAB01001208.1, forward strand.
TTTCTTGTGAATCAGACTAATATCTTTCCTAGTGGACTGCCCTTCTTTTAATCAACTGAGACACCTCTGCATTAATTCAAAATGGAACGAAAGCCAAGCAAAAACTCCACAGGTGCTTTTTATTTAGTAATGATGGTGAATAATTAATTGAACAAATGACAAAAAGACATCATACATTTTCTTAAAAATTAATTCCTGCTAGTAGGTATTTTAAGCAGCTGCATTGATTGCCCAAGACAATTAAATTGCCTGAGATGTTGTGACAGTAGGGAGGAAAGACAAAGGAATAATAACTCATCAAAAAAAAAAAAAAAAAAAAAAAACACAGAAGGAAGATGGGAGGAGGCGTAGCCAACCGNTCTGAATAAGGAAAAAGAAAATAACAAAATAATACTGTTTTCTTAATAACCCTAATTTTATATACCCATAAAGTGGTTTTTGAAATGAATTATTCATTCTCAGGAAGTGAGCAAAAGAACTTTATTAACTTTTGCACAGGTACTTCAATTCTGATGCAAATCCAAAACATGGACCATCATTTGAAAGCCCTCACTTAAAATTTTGCTGAATCTTATAATTGTTTCAGTTCACTGGATGTAACTTACATCAGAGAAACCTGAAGTTCTGATATCTGAGATAGGCTTGGCATTATATGAAGCAATTAAATGAAGCAATTAAATGCTGCAGGGGTAGAGGTTCCGTGTTCCATTACTCCCTGAATTCTACACATTTGCCTAAAGAGCTGAGAACTGAGTATCTTCATAGCTGTCTCTAATCACTTTACAGGTTATTTTAGCAAGCTGATATTAAATTTATTAAACTTATTAATTCTATTGTCAAAAAATAAATTAGCTGAGGTAGATCACTGAGTCAAAAAGAACTAAAACACACAAAAAGAAAAAAACACCAAGGTAACACTGTCAGTGCATACTTTGCCAAGATTCTATCAGAGGAAGAGTGAAGACTGTCCACATCACTAGCAATAGTGTGAGAAGACAGAACTGCAGAAAGAGTTTAATGATCTTAGGAGGTCAGAAGTATATTAGAACAGTGAAATAGCTCTTTTCCTTTTTTGTTACTTTTTACAGTTGCTGAGCAGATAAACTAAAATTGGACAGGTTCACATTGTTTATCTGGAAACACAAAGTTTATTTTTTCTTGGCACAGATATTGGGACTAACACAATCAAATGTCAGGCTAGAAAGTTTGCTGAGGATCTTAATGAATACACAACTTAAATAGCATAGAGAGCACTAGTAAGGAATCTGCAGAGCTTTTATATTTTTCTGACAGTTCCATAATCCAGAAGAGCTCGCTGTCTGGGCTGCTCGAGATTAATTATGCTTGAAAGCAATGGCAAATGGATCTTCAGTTTTGCATATTACTGCTTATCAAATACAAAATGCTCAGAAGCTTTTCTCAGTCTCCAAAAAGTAAGCAGTTAGTAGTGGTTTTTTTTTTTTTTTCTAGGCACATTCCACATTCATCAGTGGTGGTAGTTCAAAACACTTTTTATGTCACATGCATAAGTTGTCACACACAAGTTGCACATTAATTTATGTAAAGAAATACAATTATAAGGATTGAAGTTTGGAAATGGCAGACTAATTCCATTTTTATTACATCCCACCCATATATCTCTGACATCCTGCCTCTGAATACTGTAATAAAATTGTTAGCTACAGATAACTTAATATTTCCTCTTTGGCAGTTTGGCTTCAGCTGATACACAGATGCCTTGATAATGAAATGGAGGAATGGGATATTTTTCTATAGAACTCTCTGCCTTGTTCATTTCAGAAGGTGACAGCTGGATAGTGGTTCAGGCAGGGAACTGCAGGAACTGAAGATGTGACTTATTTTTCCTGGAAAAATGAGCTCTGATTGCAATGATTTGAAACTCAGATATGTTCTTCATCTTTGGTTTCCTGTTCTGTACCTCTAGATCTGCTTTGCAAAATGTTGCATGGTCTCAGCTGCTAGCAAAATCCATGGGAATTGGTCTTTCAAAATGTAAGGTCTTACGTAATGCTAAAATATCATTTTTGACAGTTTGAAGGATTTCATTTTGAACACTCAACATTCTTTATTTTAGTCTCTGTGTCTCAGCTCCTAACCTGCTAAATGCAGATAATGCCCTCAAATTTCACATGGGTTTTACAATGATGAATGGATCGTCTGCAAAGCACTCAGGTTCTGTGGTGATGAGCATCACAGAAAAGACCAGGAGGAAATTAATAATTTTGTTTTCAGAGCAAGGCTTGAATGCTGTTTTTTAAATATGGCCCAGGGCAACATATTGAACAATGAGGCTGAAAAAATTATTGAACAGCTGCTAATTAAGTCATTTTGATGCACTGTGTTAGGTAGCAGTCCTCTTGAGAGAGCTCAGTGTGTGTTTCTGTAATTAAAGACTACAACTCATATGGAAAAGGCGGCCAAATTAAGGTCACACTGGCTACCTTGATTCTGTCAATTTCTAATTTTTGATAGCTTAACTTCACAGCAGTGATCTTATTCTTCAATGGAAAAAAAATAAACAAAACCAAATCCATGGCATTATCTTGATACCTACTTGGTTCAGTAACACAATTAACAGAAATAGGACCTTAAGAACCAGACCATGTTTCTCTGCTGCTTGGATTAACTATGTCAATGACAGCACCAGCAGGGTGTTCCCTTTATCCTGGACCAACAGTGAAATGAGTTGAGATATATATCTTTTTATGACAGCTGGTAGTATTTCTTGTAATCTTGGATTTTATTTCAAGCCTTAACAAAGAAAGTTGATACTATCTTTTATATCACCCCAAGTGTCACCCTCTCAGCCACTTCCTGTCTCCACTCTGTCTTGTCCTTTCTTTCTTTCACTCCCAGTTTTCTTGCCAAATCTGTCCTTGCTTTCTATTCAGTGCTCCTTATCTAATTTGTCTCTTCTCTCCCTTACAATAACTTCCAGTTCTGACCTCTGTCTCAGGGAAAAACTGACATATAATGTGAACCAAATTATTAACAGAGCAATGTATTGCTACTTTAAATGACAGATCAGAGAACACTACATTCAGAATATAATTCTACACATTTACGTTATGTTCATAGACACCTACATATATCTAAACACTCTATTAGAGGCAGTCCCTGAAAGCTACCATCATGCACATGTATGCACATTTACACAGATGTGTGCACAAGTGCACAAACCCCCTTCCCTCTCAAAAAGCAAGGACCCACTCCTGCTGCAGGTGCCAGTTACCCCACATGCACTTGCCTCCTGCTAGAGATGAGGATACTATAGATTTGTGCTCATGCCATTTCCTAAAGGCTGCTGATCCCTATGTCACTGAGAAAGCCTTTCCTGAGGCTGCCTGTGCACAGCTGAGGTGCAAGTGTACCCACTCGCCTGGTAGAGACAATCCTTTACCTGGCCACAGGGGTCTCATGGTGTCCAACAAGCGGACTGCTCAGCCTGGTTGTGACAGAGGCAGTGGTGTTAAAGGAGAGATGTTCTACAGTGGCAAAGCCGACTTGCTGCCATTTTCACTCCAAGGTCTCTTCGTGCTTCTAAAAATTTCATGCTCCTCTTGTACTTTGAATGGCTTGGTTTGAATGGACCTCAAAGCCCACCCAGCCCCAACCCGTGCCATAGGCAGGGCTGCCCCCCACCAGCTCAGGCTGCCCAGGGCCCCATCCAACCTGGCCTTGAGTGCCTCCAGGGATGGAGCACCACAGCTTCGCTGGGCAGCCTGCGCCAGGACTTCATTCTCCGAGTAAAGAAATTGTTCTTAACAGGTAATCAAAATTCCCCTCTTTTAGTTTAAAGCCAAAAGACTTCTCTACTTGACTCCATCTTTGCTTCCAAGTCTTGCAATTCTGAACTTTCTACTTTATCCTCTTTAAATTAATCCGTTCAGGGGTAAAGGCGCTCTTTGGCATTTTGGGGTGTTGATTTCCATGTATTGTCATACACAGGTTTCTGTCTTAACAGCTGTTGTTATTCAGGATGTGTCAGCAAGGATGGGCTCTGCAAGCAGCTTCTCAATGTGACTTACTTTCCTTGTTGGGAACTTTCTATCAGCTACCTTCTCCTTCATTTACACCCAGACCTAGTTCTGTAACATGTCCATCTCTGCAACCTTGCTGTCTCACATCCTGATGTCCTGACTCCTTTGCCAAGCAGATTCTCTGCTGTGAGTTATGATTTCTCTACATGCAATAGAGAAATCCTGCCTACAGGAGTAAGGGAAAGAATCCAGTCTAGTGGAAAACAAATATTTCTTTGTCTTTCCTCACATGCAATAGAGAAAAAGCAGAGAACAGTTAACATCAGTATACTTTATGAGTGTTTAAAAAAAAATAATACAAGTCAAGCTATTCTTTTGGGACTGGAATACTAATGGCACAATGCTATCAACATTTTGCCCCAAACTGAGTTTGCTGGCTGCAGTCAAATTGTCTTCATTCATAAGCAGTTCCAAGAACGCAGACAGCTCATAGAAGGGCCTCTCATGCCCTTGTTTTCCTGTACTGCTCCTGTAAAACAGAAAATAACACAAGGCGCCATCCACTGAGCCCACAGAGAAAAGATGTACTGCCAGACTGACCATAAGCTTGCTGTCCTATTTCCGGACTGCTCTGTTTCATGGCCACCCATGATAAATGGTATCAGCCTGACAGCTGTTTTCACATTGTTTTTCCAAAGAGACTGATCTGTGTAGAACTGCTGAAGGAGGTAAGGCACTTAGAGCAGTTTTTTTTCTTTTAAGTCTTTGCATATTATCCCTGGCAAGAAATCTGTACAGTTCAGCAGTATCTTAAAGGCTAGCACCTCACGTTTGAAAAGAACTAATCCTAAAGCATTGATTTAATCAGTGATAAAACAGAAATACTTGCAGAAAAATTTTAGCTGATGTAACAAACTCTGTTTTCTTCTGCACATTTTTTTGGTTTTCAAGATCTCTGGGAGACACAATGGAATGGTAAGCTCAAACATCCTTACCTACTCTCAAAGTAAAGACAGTCTCAGAGACTGATAAATTCCTATGACTGGTTAGTCAGCTTTTTAAAATTTAGTTTCTGGCCATCTCTGTATTGCCTTGCAGACTGTCCTTTCACTCTGTGTCTACTGTGTCTCTCTTCCTTTTAAAATTTATTTTTAAAATTAAAGCTCTGAGACATCAAACAGTCTTTGTTGCATAAATAAAATGAACTGCACATTACACAAGACAGCTTTTCTTCTTCTTTTAGGCTGGGAATAAGAAGTGCTCATTCGTTACACCAGAGTGTCAAGATACTAAATAAACAGAGAGTGCAGAAAAAGGAAATTACATGCTTTTCTCAACTAATCTGCCATGCTGGAGTCAGCAAACTATCTTTCTTAAGTCAAACCCTCCTAGGAGACAAAACCCTACCTAAACAGTGCATTAATATTTGCAAAGTCTGTGCTTTTTTTAGCAATTTCTGTACAAGTAAGAGTTATTTACCTTTGTTTGTAATATATGGGGAACATTCAGGTGTCTCTTCATCTCTCACACTCTTTGGAGCCATTTTGCAAGGAACAACTATTGGTACAAAAGTATGTTTACTCTGTGAATTTTCAAAAAACATTTTTTCCTTCTTAATGTCAGCACATTAAAAAAAATGTTAGGTTGGCTAGCACGTGAGGAGTGAAATAAAGTTACTGGCACCAAAAGGGCAAATCCAAATGACTGTTTAATATGGTATGAGGATGTAGATGACATTTTAAAACCTATATACCCTCCTAAATCCTTCTCTGAGGTCTTATTGCATACTTGCGGATTAAAATTGCTTGCATGCAAGTATATTATAAACTTTAAGAATAGATGTTTTGTGATGTTGCAGTTTTCTGACCTCTTAGCACTGTGAATAACAAGGAATTGGCACCTTAAAAATATTCAATATTGAATGAGACAGACTTTCATTAGCTACTGGGCCAAGTATGCTCTTTTTTTCCTGTAGACCTTAGATAATACGTTTGCAAACAACAGAAGATCAGCTGACAAACAAGCAGCAGAGCTGTGGGTAATAGAGCTGAGTGATATGAAAGATGATGTTGTATACTGCCTGACCTACATCTGAACTATTTCCTGCTCAGGGAGAGGGGAGAGGATTATACTGAGCATTTGAGAGGATTCTATATGAATCAAAACCGGTATTTTTGTTCTGATAGCAAACAACATGTAAGAAAATATTACACAAGAATCCTACATTTTTAGGGAAAGTAGTGACATTTGACTAACAATTTACTCAAACTACTTTCTTCTTCTGTGACACTGAATGCCAGCATGCTAGGCAAACTTCTAATAGCAATTAGTCTTTGTAGCCATGTTTGAAGATTACTAATGCTGTTCTAGAGGAAGCCCAATTGAAAGGTAAACAGTGTGCAGGAGCAAGTAGGACTCTCACCTGCTTTGTAGAAAAGAACTATGAAAAGTCATGTCCTGAAAAATGGTTAAAGAGGAAACTTGCTATTAGTTTAGCTGCATCACCAAATAAATAAAAAATACGTAAGGCACATGATAGAATTTAGTAAAGATACTACATCTACTAGCAGGTGGTAACAGATTGCATAAGACATCTAATAGAGTGAGTCTATTAATCCCTTATGTTCTTGTCTACAAAATAACCAAATCAGTTGTGATTCCAAGTGAATCAAATCATATGTTTTCTAGTCATGAATGTTTAGTAGTATCCCATGTGGAAAAATTCACATAGATTTGTGAATGATTAGAATATCACTGCAAAAGCAGGTATTATACAAAACAGTTGAAGCAATGTATATGTTTCCCAGGTCAGTGTGTACATCAGAACTTCAGACTCTCTCCATTGAAAAAATTACATATATCCATACATAGTTGGACTGATCCAGCAATTACCCCCTGGATTTGGTTAGCTGAAGCCTAATTTCAAAGACATTTTCATTTTAATTTGGTAGAAGATGGTGAATCTAATTCAGTGACTCAATGTTATGTGACTTCAGTCTTGGAGACTTCTTGAAGGAATGTCATGAAATCCCGTTTCCACTGAAATCAAAGGCTCTTTGAAGTTTGAAATCTGTCACTATCTTTATTCCTGTTCTTTGCAGAAATGGACATCAAAGTTTGGATTCAGAAATCTTATTAGGAGCTGTTATGCCAAATGTTGTGGCACCTGCAATTATAAGAACAGCTTAATGATCATCTATTCACAATCACTTATTGAGAAAATTACATATCTGTGAACTTACACATGAATATACTTCCACAGTGACTGGGGACAATTATGTTCCTAGGCTTCTTAAACAGCCAACATGATAGATTTAGTGCTAGTCAAACAGAAAATCCAAGAGATTAAAATCTCTGTATGAATTCAGCTTACGTTTTTTTCCAGTTGAGACTGGATCAATCTGGTTATTTCTTCAATTCCAAATTATACAAAGTCCCTTCAACCGGACAGAAATCCCAAGAGAGTATCATCAAACCAGCATGGCTCAGTTCCTTGCAAGCTCTTTGGAAGACTGAGCAGCTATGGAAAGGAAGGCTATCTGAAATTATCACCTCTTTTGAGTAGAAGTAGATATGCTCCCATATTTTGGGCTGACCTTCTTGCTGTCAAGAAGTATTAGGTTTACCATGAAGCTTACCAAGCCAGACCTTGACAGGGGGCATTGGTAGACGGAGGCCTAAGCTGTGAATTCCTGACAGTGGTAGGCAGAGTCATGCAGCTCATGCAGCTTGGTGGCTTACCTCAGCACACTCAGTAGCAAAACTTCAAGCAACTACATAAGCTTTGTGCTGAAAACTTTTGGCGTCTGTGCACACCAAAGCACTCTAGCAGAAAAGCAGCTTTTTGTGTGTGTGTGTGTCAATCCCCTCATAGTTAAGTACATGAATGCAGCCTAAAATGAAATTGAAGTGCCACAATTCCTTTGTGAGACTCTGCCTATGTTCTCTGGAACGAAACTCGCCTCTTTCATTAGGATTGTCTGTCAGCATGAAAAAGATTTAAAGGTCATTGGTTTGCAAAGTGGTATGAGCAGAATCTCAAGGCTCGTAGAGCAACTCTTGCTGAGGAAGTTGAAGGGAAAGGGATGAAATATCGTAATTCTCCCTGCAGGCTCCCTCAGAACCTCCAGTGCTTTTCTGTTTTGTTCTGTTCAACTCACTTCTGATAAATCCTATGATTAGGGTGTACCACCATATGGTGGCACCCATGCAACAAAATGGCTATGAATGGTAAAAAGCAGTGGGGAGGATGTACTGCATTCTTTTCTCATCAGCATATTTATATACATTATGTAATTCTGAATACTTGTTTGAAGAAAAAACCCCACACTTCACTCTCAGAAGTAGGTTTTATTATTTCTAAAGCTTTTGAGAAGAAATATACTCTTAATATCATTACAGTGTGTGACTAGTTTGCAATTCAATGTAAAAGGTACTGGGGAACTGGCCATGGGATTTTCCTTGGACTATAGAGACTAAAATCAATAGTTTCCTTGTAGGCAACAACAACAACAAAAGACACAAATGAGGAGTAGATATCCATATCCTATTGAAATTCTTTGTTTGTGGGATGCCTGTTGCAGTTTGGGAAATCTTCATATTTTTGAGATACTTCAAACACAGTGCAAAGGATTAACAGTGCATAACTAAGAGATTGTACTACAACATGATTTCAACACTCTGTGCACTTGCTAAGTATACTGGAAAAAAAAAAGCCCTTAGGAAAAGGGAATGTGAATATGAACATGGAAAGCAGTTGAAAAAAAGTGTGATGAAAATCTATTTTGCCTTCTGCATTTTTCAAACATAGATTAATGGGTCTAAATCCATTAGCTGTTGTTGGAGTATATGACAAATATTGAATAATTTACTCTAAGAGATCACACCTTACAAGAATACTAAAGGTAGAGTTATGCCAGTAGTCTGTAAAGATTTTTTTCTCAGTTGTTAATGTCAATATAATGAGCAGATGTGTGTATGAGTCATGTCACCTGTTGTACTGGAAACTCATTTATTATGCTGAATGTTACCATTGCAAAGTATAACTCCATATAAGGATCTCAAAGGTATAGCCTATTTTGCATTATGAAAATCTCTTTGTGTAACTGCTATCCCCCAGAAAAGTGGCCCTTTAGCTCTAATAATTAGGTACAAACATAAAGAAAAAAAAAAAGTGTAATCTCTTGAATTGTGTAAATTATCAAAAAGCCTCTCTTCAATCTAAAATCACTAGTGTGCTATCCTGACATTAAGATTGATTTACTGTTGCTTTTAGCCATCTTGCTCCTGACTTTTTTCAGAAATCTTCACTAGCAAAGCTCTGTCACTTTAAAGGAGACACACAAGAGAACTTCTCAGTCCAGTGGGATTTTACTCTTTGCATTGTTTTCAGTGTGGAAGGTGCATTGAACTGTACTTTGGGTATCAAGAAGATATGTCATTTATTCTTACCCTTTGAGGAATTTTGAAGATATTCTGAAGAATATCTACTGTATTGTGATTTAAAACCAGTGGGAGAGTGAAATTTTGGAGGAGACTCCACTTTTGGATTGCTTAATGTCCAAAGATCTTATAAAGCCCATATGATTTAAAATTAGTTTTAATGATCCATTTGTTCAACATTCCTCTTTGAAAACAGTTCAGCTAATCAAAACTATTGCTAATATTCTCACAACAGCACCTGAAGACTGAAATCATGATACCTCTTATTATCAAAATAAAGAAAATTCGGAGACACCTCTCTGTTCTTTCTAACTCTGCTGTATCAGTGTCTGAAAATCCCATGTTTGGCTCCATTATGGCAATTCAGAAAGCTGTAAATAACCAGCTGGACTCGCTAAACAGCCAATAAAATATTCTGAGAGTCTCCAAGGAGTAATTCACAGTGACTGGTAAGAAATAGGCACTTCAGAGAATTAAGCCACAAACTATATAAAGAAATTGGGAAGCTGACTACAATCTGCAAAAGAAGGCTGAGAACAAGAGAATACAGATCTGGTTTCTAAGGCTACATCTCTGTCTAGTGTATAAAAACTTTGTGGCCCCATGACATATTAAAAACAGGAGAGAAGATCTACAAACAACAGAACAGTATGCACGTTCACCTAGGTAGGTTGCCATTCTCCCTACTTGAACCATCACAAGCCATGATGTTTAGGCATGGAAAGGTAAGAGTTCAACTACTTGAGCCCTAGGTATTCCCTACAAGAGTTCAGCGCCATCTCTTTAGCCTTTTCTATGGTTTTGTGGTGGCTTCCTCAGAATATCATTGCTTATTATTAATTATCCTTTTGAGGCATATAACTCTCAGCAGTCCCTGTACCTTACCCTTAGATAAAAGAAACACTAAGAGCTTAGATTTAGATCTGTTAATAGCACACCCAGAATGGGTATCTAACTCTTATTCTTTGAATGAATGATCATATTGAGGCTATACTGTGTTTTTAGGCAGTCTGCTACCTTAACTCTTTGAATTATGTCCCTAGACTGATTTAGGAGCTGCAAGACATGAGGATATGAGGCTTTGTGATAATTGTTTGTTTTTTGTTTATATCACCACCACAACCATACTGAGTTTGTTTTGTTTTAATTTGTTTTTCTTTTTTCTCCCTCCCTCCCTCCCTCCCTTCCTTCCTCTCTTTCTTCCTTCCTTTCTTCCTTTCTTTCTTTATTTTTTTTTCCTATTAAACAGTTTACACATTTTTTCACCATAAGTTGCTTTTAGTTTTAAGTAAGTACAAAAGAATTTTGCTAGCAAACATAATGGGAATAAGGTCAGGTCATAGGCGAAAGTTAGATGTCACTATGCAAGGAACAAAAATACTGTTTTCATTGCTAAAAGTTCCAGATCCTTTATGAGTTTAATGAGAAACTGCCTTCAATTAAATAAGGCACCGTAGGAAAAAAAAAACACATGAATAGAGCAGGAAGCTGCTGGGGTTAAGACAGACAGCAGACACTGACGCGAGGAATAGCTTTGGAGCAGCTCCCAGTCATAAACTGAGAGCAGACCTTGTGGGCTGAAGGCTAAGGTTGGCCTGGAGACATCAGAATAGGGGAACAAAAAACTCTTGGAAAAGGGTTCTGTTGAGATTAAATAACAGAGAAGAGTTGTAGGACAGGGTTTTTGTCTTGTATTAAACTCTGGGATTTCAAGCAAAGGAAGAAGTGGAATTTCCACGTGATAATATCAGCTGAGAATAGGAAGGAGGGTGTATAACATCGGTTCCTACTGCAACAGTGATCAGAAAGGGATGTGAGATGCAAAGATATTTGACAAAGTATGGTAGAAACAAAGGCTCTGGGCTCCAGCAATCTATAAATTCTACCTAGAATTGTAAAAATGATAGGCTGTAAGAGTATTTGGGCCATCTAGTCCCTCCTTTTGACCATGGATTCTTGCTTGTTATCTTCCTTTGCATGTCAGCATGTATTCAGATTTAAGCACATCAGTTGGATTACACATCCTTTTGAGCCTCTTGCTGAATCGTAGGGGTTGGAAGGGACCTCTAGAGATCATCNCCACCAGGACATCCATGTCCCTTTCTACAGAGCTCATTTCCAGCAGCTCATCCCCCAGCCTGTACTGGTGCATGCAATTATTCCTCCCTCGGTGCAAAACTCTACACTTGCTTTTGTTAAACCTCAATTAATTTCATTCACTTTTTTTTTTCAGACACAGTGCCTCACTGCTGAAGCACAGAATACCTTTCTTGAAAACACACATCTAATTTAACCAATATTTCTTTTCTGTGTTCTTCAGCAATTATTCCTATGGTTAACAGTTTGTTTGAGGAAGCATACCATAACTAAACTTTACGGTCAACCACTGTTACTGAGTTTTTGAAACATTAAAGTAAATATCAGTTCTTCTGTGAAGGCTACATATAGATTACTTTAAAATAACAACTCATCCTTCTTATAGCGAAATTATTTCACACTTTAATTTTGTGGAACATCTTTTCTGAAACTGCTCTGAGTTTGCAGTATTCTGTATGAAATACAGACATCAGAGGTGCCCACAGCTTACCAGTCTCTTCAGTCCTGCATGCAGGAGGCTGTGCTGTCTCCCTCCTTCCTGTTAACATCTCTGTTTCACATTCAAGCAGTGCCAGAGTCCTCTTTTCACAGGTTTATGTTGAGAGAGGGTTAGCTACTTACCCACAACAAAATCCTTTGCAGTCACTACTTTCCAGAACACAATTCCACATCCTACAACTGTGATCTATAAAATCATGTAGTTAACACTATTTCAAGTTTTGTCAGGAAAAAATATCTTCTATTAGATCAGCAGATGGGAGAAAAGAAAACCAAAATAAATTAATTGATTATGAGAGCACCTAGGAGAGGCTGATCACAAGTCAGAATGGGGAAGATGGGGAACAGTACAGTAAGAGCTTAAAAGGAAGAACAGAGGCAAAAGCAAGCACTGTTAGAACAAGACAGTTTTGAAGTATTCCTTCCTTGCCACGCAGTTTATGCCACATGTAACCTCCATAATTTCAAAAATTGCAAAAATACCAACAGAAACAAGTCCTCTGGGTAGCTGACCCTGTAAATACACATTACATTTGTTTAATAAACCAATTAGAAAGAATTTATATAGGGTCAGTTTCTCTCAGTGATGCTGTTCTACTTCTAGGGAAAAAGCAATGGAATCTGTTGACTAATTGTAGATTTTCACTGATTTAGGGGTTTAGCTCAGTGTGTGATCTAAAAATGCAAGGAAGATTAATTAAAGCATATACCGAGAATACATAAACTATTCTGTTTGGGGAGTCTAAGTTTTCAACATGAGACAGAAGAATAAATAAAACATCTATGATGTTTGTTTTCAGAATGTAGACAATGGAAAACTGGATATTGTAAATGATGAAGGCAATAAATAATGACTCAGAGTGGGTTGTAAATTAAGTAGTGGATATATACCTGTGCCATCATTGCACAGAGACAGACAACATGTAAGGACGAAAAAAGGGAGAAAAGTAAAGTTGCGTTTTGATTGGATATCTAGTTCTGGACCACGCTCAAGTAGGAGGCTTGTTTTGTGAGGATTTTCTTCATAAATTCCTCAGTGATGTTTCTTATGCACTTCTCTTTATCCTGTTAACTCAATGAGCATACAATTATCATGCAAAATAGTATATTTTGCAACCCATCAGAGAGAAAATAAGGAACATTTGAAAGATGAAATCCTGGTTCTGCTCTACTAAAGTCTATATGATTTTCCCTGTTGACCTCAGTGAGTGTTACTATGCAGCTATATATTTCAGAAACAGTACAGCCACACTCCGCTTTGACTCAAAGGAAACAGTTCTGTTTCCACATAATCAGGTCTGCAATGAAGAACAGCCTTCCCTTCCCATTAAAAGCTATCATAAAAAGAAGTCTGCATCAGCAGCCAACATTTAGTGTAACAGAATTAAACTCATCGCGTTGCAAAATATTGTCATAAATTTATACTTCTCATCTTAACATCAATTTTTTTTTTCTTTCCTTCAGTATTTCTGTGAAAGGTGAGGATATGTGATCTTCAGATTTTTGCAGAAGCAGTCTGCTATGCTATGAGTATTTTCATGTCATTGCACTGAATTACTTTTTAATAGGTTCAAATGCAGCTTTTTAAATACAGAGTGGGATACTTGTTTATTTGATCAAAAGAACAAATCAGAAAATGAAGTAAGAACAATAAATACAGATGAACTAGGCCAGAAGAAAACTTCCCTCCAGCTTTTCAATAAAAAACCCCAACCAAACAAAAATAAATTAAAAAAAAACAACTCATCTTGTTGAGGTTATTGAGTCAATGGGTTGTAGATGCAAAACCATGATGAGGGATTCATTGAGAAAATACAGTCTCACTATCAAAGGTAAACGTACATAGCTTAATGTTTCATGAAAGGTGACAGTACAACTACCTCCAAGTGATTGAGGGTGACATTATAAAACTTCATATTTTCCTCACTGTGATGGAAAATTCTATTTCAGTCATTTCTAATGGTAATACAAAAACTGTCATTGCACTTCCACATTCAAAGCTTTTAAAAGAAGAGTCACTGGGTGCTGTGAAGATTGATTCTTTTTTCCTTCCTTACTGAACTTTCATTCTCAATGATCTCTCTCGCTGAGCTGTGTCCCTGAGAGTCTTCAGCTTGTGACAGATTCTGAAATAAGGAGGGATGGGAATATTTTCCAGACTCTACTAATTTATTATGTTGTAGCACATGGGTATCCAACCTTTTGGCTTGCCTAGACCACACTGAGAGAAGACAAATTGCTTAGGGCCAGATCTACTAGGGTTGCTCCAAAAATAATGCCTCCTATTTATTTCCTTGGAAACTGCAACTGATGCAAATTGCAAAATAACACTACTTAACAAAACAAATTCTCAGCTACAGTACACTATTTATTTCTTTTTTCGAAGAGTCACCATCATGAGTTTTGCATTTTTACCAGCAATGAACAAGAGCCTGTACGCTGTACATGCATCAACATGCACCAATGGAGGTGACTTGCTGTTGTCACTGCTGAAACACACCACCCACTACCTCACTGTGATCACATCCACTGATTGGTCTTCATAAACCTCAGCAAGAATTGATGAATGTCAGTGAGTGCCATTTTTTTCTGCATGGAGGAATTCAGTGACATACCTTTGCTTCTTTTGCACTTCCGTTTTGGATGACATTGTGTCAAAGTGCCCCTCTGCTGCCATCTGTCACAAAATGTAATGTAATTGGTGGGAAGGTTCAGCCTCTACTGCTGTACCACCAGCATCTACCTCTGACATCATGGGCCAACATCATGTAGTAGGAGGTACTTTCAGAGCAGCACATGTAAAATACATAATATAGTTAATGCATATAAGGAACAAAACCTATTTTATTTTGAATTTTATTGTTATTGTTATTAAAACATTGAAAAAGGGAGCAAGAAAAACAGAGAGGCAGACTAGAAATTATTGTTCTGGCTGTTACTAGGTAGAACACAAAGATAGTATTGTGGGCTATAGGTGATGGTGAGCTCCTAATGATTTTGTTCAGTACTGCATACATTTAGATTGCCAGAGAACTATAGAAATTATGTAATTTATTATTACCGACGATGATTTTATGTGCCCTACCAGGTAACAAAGAGTGAAACTGATCACGATTTATTTCTGATCCCTGTAGGGAAGTGTCATACAACCATAGTGAAGATATGCATCTAGACTGCTGGAATAAATTGCACAGTCTGCAACCCCATCCATTACCACATATTAAGCACATCCCAGCAACACATAACTGCCTTTGAGAACACAAGTAGTGGTAAGGTTGTGGTCTACACTGATTGTGCTGATGGATAGATGCATCTTTCAGCTGTATGAAAAATGACTGACAACAAGTAATCTGAAAAAATATGTGAAAATAATAGATTAATGATTTTGACGTGTTAATACCTGCCTTCAAATCCTATCTGAGATATTAAACAAGTATGGTTATATTCTGTCCTTGCCACTGCTGTTCTCCACAGAGTAGGTACTGTGATATCCCACAGGAAGAGAATGAAGGAAGATATAGAGCCACTTTGTATTGCTTTTGTCAAGATATGGAAAACTTCAAGACCTACAGATCATAGCACAGCAACAAAGAGACAAAGGCAAACAGTGGAATAACATAATTCCTACTAAGAATCCAAAGAAATTTCACCAATCCTCTCTTAAAACAACAAAAGTAAAGTAACATCAACAACATACTCTATAGTATTACAATTCTTGTTGATAGTGTGAAAATACCTTGGTATCAGATTTATATAAAATTCAAACTTGATATCACTGTTTCAGGCTTATCATAAATGAGGCAGAACTTAGTACTGTAACTGTCTTTGTTTCATGGAGTTCTAGGAATTCTAGATCTCTAGTTCTTTCGTGTTTTATTTCTTTCTGTCTTTCAGACCTCCTTTAAAGCAACAAAGGGTTCACATAGGTGTGAAATTCCTAATGCTACACTATCAAAATTATTTTATTTATCTTTCTAGCTCATCATATTTGAAGTTCATTTCAACTTTAAGATGAACCACCTCAACTTGCACCCTTTTGTTATGTTTGCCTTTATTTTTGCAAAAAACCTTTTTCTTTAGGAGGAATTATATATCCCATTTGAATTGGATATCCAAATCATATCCCCTTTAGAAGGAGAAGTTTTGGAAATTTCAGATCTAAGTCTGAATTCACTGTATCCTCAAGAAGTTTTACAAGTCAAAATGAAAATCTGTGTGTTGTGCATGTGTGTTTGTGTATGGAGTTAAGTAATAAATGACCTCAGGTTCTTCTATCATTCCCCCTTCTCTTGAAGAAAATATCAGCCATCAGTCTTTTTTTATGAAAAGAAGTACTTTTATTAAGAGGTATCTGACCTGCTCTTCACCCTATCAAGGCACTCTGCTTGAAGAAGACTTTAGGGGCAATGTAGAAAATGTTACCTGTCCTGGTAACTCAAGGACTCAAGATGAATTACGTAATTGAGAACAAACTTTGAATAAACCTTTAAATGTTTATCTGTTTACTCAAACTGAATCTGAATGGTGAGCCTTCTGAAGTTCACTTGTCCCTGTTTATTCGAAAAATGGATTATGATAAATTACTGACTCATTACTGAGGAACAGGAAGAGTTCAGTGAGCAGCAAACCAGCGAAACTGCACTGAAAATACCATATGAGTTAGTGATCTCTGAAACTGTCACTTTGATATCAGTCGGCAATGTCATTTTAATCAGCAAATCTGTTTTTGCAGTAGCTCTCTTTGCTGCCTATTGTAAAGTTTTCCAACACTTACATATTTCCAGTAAGATTTACTAGTTTGTATCTTCAGCAATAGGCAGAATTTGCACTGTCCCTGGTTGAATTTTCACTTGGACTGTCAGTAGAGATCCTTAGCTTTCTGGGTAGAGCCACTATAAAATGAAAGGTTTGATTTTATGGATCTGTTAAGAGAACAGTTGAAGTGCTTTTCAAGGAAGGCAAGGTGCAAACTCTGTGGGGTGCTCAAAGGTCCTGTGGCAGGAAATACTACCATTCAGATTTGAGAAGAAAATTCAGTATGTGTAATCAACTGTGATTTCTCCCTGATTATCTCAGGACTAATTAAGAAGTGTTTTTTTACAGCTAATCAGAGGTATCTGCAATGGAGTCATTTGCATAACTTCAAGTCAAATTATGTCATGAGAACAACTGAGCTAATGTAAACTGGCATTTACTGTAAAATTAGCATGTATTGCATTCAAACAGGGAAACAAAGAAGCAATGGAAACCTGCCTACTAGAAACTAGGAGGAGAAGAATTAACTGATGGAGTACAATAGCTGTGCTATGTGAAGCATATCAATGCATGAAGCACAAAGAACGTAAATATGCAAAGGCCAAAACATTTGCAGAAAGGGACTCATTTGACAAAACTGTAAATACCATGTATTCTGCTGGCTGCCTAACTGTCATTTTGTCACTATATTTTGTCACAGTTCATAGTTTAATATTCCATGGGGAAACATCCTTGCTTTCTCATTTATGGGAGACTGTTTTTACTTAAAATAAATTCACTCTAGAATTACCTTCTAATTCAGTGTTATAACAAGAAGACTAGAAAACAAGCAAGACTAGAAAAGAAAGCCATACATGCTTTTGTGACTCATTTAAAAATGTGAAATACAGTGCATTTCTTATTCAACTATTTCTTCAAGTCCCTGATAATTAAATCCATTTTTCTCTGGGGATGTGGAGGGGGTTCTAGATACCATAGGTCAGGCTGCCAGGCATTTTTTGCCTGTCTCAAGCAGTAAAGCAGCCTCAATCGGTAAATCCTGTCTGGAAGCTATGATTGGAGAATGAACTCCACTTGGTGAACGATTGGAACCTCTGATTTTTCACATGGAACAAAAGGCTTGAACACATCTGTCAACCTGGTTCTTCACTGAATAGGAAGAAGACCTCCTTGTGAGCTCAAAAAATTCATCTTCTCTCTGCATAGATGACACAAAGTTAGAACTGGATTTCTTAGTTGAACTTTACTGAGGGTGGATGAACTGACATTTAACACAATTAAACACATCAAGCAAATAGTGTCTTAGTGGAACATTAAACAGTAGTACCGATTATTAACAATATGAAACAACAGCAGTTCTGAGAATAAATGAAAATGGAGATTGATTATAGTAATTAGGCAGGATCAACCAGTGAGTAACTAATATCTGAATTCAAGATAGTGTCCCTCCACTGTATGCATTTTTTTCATGGGTACAGATTGGGGTAAGACTTTTCTTAACTAGGATCACTCATCTCCTGAAGATTTAGTGCTCAACACTACATAAACAGTATAATTTCCACTGCTTTCTTAAATACACATCTCATTTATTGTGAGTCCATTAATAAATTTTTGTGAAATTTTTTTGAAAAGATTTGTTTGAAAGACTTCAGAACTAGACAGGAATGGAAACCAATGAATTTAGAAAAGAAAATAACTGTCTGTATTCAAACTGTTGCTAAATATTTAATCTCTAGCTATATCCAGCTACAGAAATAATATTTCTGCTTTACTCTTTGTATTTATCTGTAACTCAAAAGCACATTCTTTTACTGTGAGCTTGCAAATTATATTTCCCTTCTTTCTTCCTCAGCAGCTCTCTTATAAGCACATAAGCATATGTGCCTAACAATGCTAGGTCTAAATTCTTTGGCATAAAATTTACTTCCTTTCAGCATTTTTAAGAAAATGTGAATGTCTAAAACTGAAAAGGCTCTTCCCATCTTTCAGTTTGGTCAATGTGCTCTTTGTTTCAGTTAAGAAAGTCTGAATTTGTGCAAAGTCCTCCAAATGCTGATTCTATTTATGTCCACTAGCCTACCACCAAATTGTTAGTTTTAGATTCTGTTTTGAAATAGTTTTTTAAATCACATATTTTCAGTTTTCAACTGAAAATTCTAATAAAAATGAAGACACCTCAATTTCACTGTTATGCTGTTTAGATCATCATATGATCTTGTTCCAGTCAACTGGATCTCTAATCTAATACAACTCTAATCTAAAATCAATATAATATCTAGACACTCAAGTAAGTGAATCAAATCCTGAAAAATGTAGAAAAGGAGCTCCATGATTTAAGGCCAGTAGCCACTAAATTACTGAAAACTTGACATTTGTGCCAGGGGAAAGATGGTGTTATACATTCTTGTTTTTTACACTTTTCTTTATAAAGCCTACTGCTGGCCACAGTACGCAAATGGCCACTGATGAGCCACCAACCTAATCTAACTGTGGTTATCTTCTTATAACACAGTTTGCAACAAAGGCACAAGAAGGCAGCAAACACCTCAAAGTAGAACCCTGATGTAACCTAGAAAGATTTTTTTCCAGTCTTCAAATTTCTGTTTATTTTCTGTTTATTCATGTGAAAAATAAACAAATGTCTATTTTTTTTTCTTTTCCTGTCTTAATTCTGCTCAGGGAAATGACCTGTTCTACAGTGTAATAGTATGTGTAGACTACTCCATGATCCTAAGGCACCTTCAGGCTAGTGTTGCATGTGGATATGCAGGAAACCTTCAGGTCTTATTAAGGTACTGCTTCTGGTTAGCCATTTACATAGTTTTGCCTTCCTTGTGTTTTCACTTTTTCTGTCCTTTTTCAATTGCAGTTGAGCACTTTCACCCCATCTGTGAGGGTGGCAATTCCAGCTGCCTCTACAGCTGTTGTGTTTGTTGTTCCTTGGCCAGCCGTTAGGGAATGACTCTTCCTTCCCTCAAGGTGTTTTACATTTCAGCCAACTTCCACTTGAAAAGCAAAGGAAGCTATTTAAATACCACATAATGGCAGTTTCCAACAGTATCTCAGAGAGCTAACCCCATATTTGCTTTCAAGGTCAATCAATATATTTGTTTGCTATTGTTAAGTTTCAAGTCAATGATTTTGCCAATTTGAGATCTTTTCAGGATGTTTGTATAAGCTTTATCTATATGATGGGTTCTGGCAGAACTCTGTAGCTTCCACATCCAGGTATTTATCATGATTGCATCCCGAATCCATGCCACAGAAACCCTTTTCCCCTTCTTATTTTTCATGCAACAGAAGTATATGAATGCAGCTGAGTACAATTAGTCTGCATTCTAGATGCGACAAAAATGTAGCAAAATATAGACAAATATAAACAAGAGTGAACATCATTATATATTCAGTAGAAAATGGATAAGATTTGTTATCTTAATGAGAGTGAATAGAAAGTATGTGACCAAATCCTGGCCGAAGCTGGCAATGCAATTCTAAATTATCTTTCCCCCACTGGGTCTGCCACTTGCGACAGCTTATAATAACACAGCACAAACGAAGAGACAACAACTGCATTCTAAATATCTCATGGAAGAAAAATATTTTTTTCAAACCTTGCAAAAGAACATAATACTCATTATTTAAAAGACACAGGTATCTTGAGTTACTGTCTCCTAATACATCTATGCAGAAAAAAAAGGAGCAGTTGACTTTCTATTCCGGGATGATGGCTTAATTTGTGGGTTTTGTATAAGACTGTAAACAAGGTTCCACAGGTGATAAAGATGTTTTGTCACCATTATTTCTTTACTAAACTTAGTAAAACATTTTAATGTTCCAGTAGCACTACTACTCTATTGCTGAAATAAACAGGGAACATTAGCTTAATGTTATTTTCATCATGAACTTAATGGCTCTACTGATTTTAGAGGCATCTTATACCAGCTTTTTCTATGAGAAAAATAAAACAACATCATTAAAGTAGAGCATAAGTAAGGCACAGTTAATACCAACAGTTATGAAGCTCATATTGATATTTCTCTTTCCCATTTCCTGCTAATTTGCCATAACAGCTTTTGGCCAGCCCATAAATAGGTCTGTGATAAACCAGACATTAAATTGGAACTAATTCTGTAATTAGTGCAATTTCATAGTCATATGTTTGCAAGACATTCTTGGTTAACAAAAATAAAACACAAGAAAAAAACAGCAAAAAACACACTCTCAAAAACATCTAGCAAAGCAAGAATGCATTCATTAATCTAATTATTTATAGAACAATAAAAAAGAAAATACAAATCTAGAAAGCACTGCAATAGTAAAGTGAATCTATTGCCTCTGTGTTTGGTTTGCTACTTGTTAAAGTGAGTGTACTGGTCAAGCTGCCAAATGGACAGCTGTGTCATGTAACAGCCACAGGAAAACCACTGGGAGTGTGGCTATGCAGGCAGCTCTCTGGATTGCGTGTCTGCTGTATTGCAGGAAGAAAACAATGAGGCAGAGCTCTGCAGCTGGCATCAACTGAACCCACAGGCAGTGCATTTCAACTGTAGGATTTGGCATAGCTGAAGAAGTTGAAAAAATCTATAAAGGAGTAAACTAAATGTGTGATGCTCTAAAGATAAGGAATATTCCTTCCTGATCCCTGAGTCACAAGCTGTGAAAAAGACTTTATTGCACTTAAAAATCCTAGCTTTTTTAGAGATTTCATCAGTTGCCTTAACATCCTTTAGACTTCCTTTAAAATCCAGTAAGAGGCTCAAACCTCAGCTATCAGCTGAGGCTTGTGTGTTTTGCTGAGAGGAAAGGTAGAAATTCTATTCATTTTGATCTTATACATATTGCTCTGAATTCAAGTAACTCCTCTGTGTATAATTAAGATAAAAAATGATGCTTCATTGTCATGCTTGTGGTCCTCAATTTAGGGCTGTACTCCTGAAAGCAGTAGTATGCAAAAAACTTTTGTGCTTATTCAGAGTACCATTGTCTGAGGGGGCTTCCCAAGAGGGAATGGCTGCTGGGTCAGGGCAGACATAAAATCCTGAAGTAGCTGTTTTCCAGCCAGCCATGGAGAACATTTATGCTTATGTTTAAAACACTATTGCAATGCTGTAGATTGAAACTCCTCCTGTAGCAGTTTGAATTATTGGAGGTCACTCTCATTTGTTCAGTGTGTACCCAAAGCCTGCTGACAAGCCTACTGGTTTCTAGTAGAAGACTGAAGAAAACCTATGGTCAAATCAATTGTGCAAACCATTGCGCTCACAAAGCATTTAAAAGACAGATTTTTATGGAAGTGCAGAAAATCTTTAAATTTATTCTGGGCACTGCCAATCCTGATGTCCATTCACATGTGGAATTGTGACCTCTTCCAAAACGTTCATTTTCGTAGAATCTAGAATCATTTGAGTTGGAAAGGACTCTCAGAGGTCACCTAGTCCAACTTCCTGGAAATGAACAGAGACACCTGCAGCTGGATCAGGGTGCTCAGAGCCTCCTCCAACTTGTTCTTGAGTGTATCCAGGGGTGATGCATCCAACACCACTCTGAACAACCTGTGACAGTGCCTCATCATCCTTATCATAAAAGATTTCTTCACTATATCCAGTCTAAATCTTCCCTGTTTTTGTTTGAATCCATTTCCCCTTATCCTATCACCATGATCTCTGCTAATATCTTTCCCCTTGTTTCTTATAGCCCCTCCTTTAGATAATGAAAGGTTCCTACCAGATCTCCTCAGCTTTCAGGCCTTCTAGTTGTAGGGCACCTAGGAAATACCCCTTATCATTTCTTTTCATGCAGTGCATTTAAAAATTTCTTCTATTATTATTATTTCTCATTCTTATCAGAACCTCTTCCCTTTGTTATCTGTCATGTAACAGATTCCTTGATTTGATGTTCTGGCTCTGGTTTTGGCAACAGTGAAAAAAATGGCTTTGATAACACACAATTGAAGACGAGGAGCATGAGCGTACCTAGCTCTGTTTAGGCTTCAGAACAGTCTAACAGTCAGTCCAGAATGATGGGATGCATTTCTAGTCATACTGATATCACTAAGATAATGTAGATAGCATTTTTAAGAGTATGCTTTCAGCCGTACCGTGAGATGGCTAGGAAAAAAAATAAATGAGAAGGTAGTTGGAAAAAAAAGTACATGGTTTGTTCATCCTGCAGTCAACACTGCTGCAGCTTTGAGACAAGCTGCAATCATCTTTCCATGTGACAGCTCTGACCCTGTCACTTCTGAAGCACTGCCTTCCTGAAGAGTCTGTCCAATCCTCTGCTTAGTCATGCAGAGGAGGGTCACGGAGTTTCTAAGTCTCTGCTTCTGAAAAGAAAGATCTGAAAGTTTAAGAGCTCTCTATATGGCATGTCCACTTTACAGGTGGCCAGCAAATGCAAGCCAGGAAAGATCCAAGGCTCTCCTGTACACAGTGTCCCCACACTGCTGCTTCTCTGTGAAAAACTGGCAAGCAAAAGGATTTATAATATGCTCAGGCTATTTAATAAGTATCTGAAGAGAGTTAACTGATAAGAAAATGAGGAAGAGAAGAAAAAAAAATAAACTGATAAGAAAATGAGGAAGAGAAGAAAAAAAATAAACTGAATTTTCATTAAAATAGTGCAGATTTTGCCTTCAGCCATTAAAATGCTGATTTGTGAGCTGTTCGTTTCATTTTACGTGCTTTACTTCATGCATTACTTGGACATGGATTTTTCCTTAGAAGCCACAGAAACTACCTAGGAGACAACCAGTTGTCGTCAACAAACCTTTCCATATTTACAAATAAAATCCATTAAGTTTTCTATCAGAAAACTTATACTAACTCATACATCACTGCTTCCTTCCTGTAAAAGCAGATAAATGACAGCAGATTTAGGTAATTATCTTCCATAATATACTCTGAAATATTGAGAGGCTCAAAATAAACTTTCTGGAAAGAGATGTGAGCTCCACCTTCTCTGATGGTGTCCTGATTTTCCTTCATACTCCCTTTCTGAGCCACATGGACAGATGAATTCAATTATGCAGGATCTTATCTACTCAACAAGATTGTCCCAGAGACCATGTGGACAAACCTACGGGGGGCTTACTTAGCAGTGACCTCTCTAACACTAGTTGATAATTTTGGAAAAAGGATGGGAACTAACTTTGGGAAGGTGTGTAAGTGGGAATTAGCTTTGTCATGTCAGCCATAGAAAATTAGCATTGCAGACAGAAGGAGTACTGTAGGGATTTTTACAATTTATTGTGGTTGTCTCTTTGTATATAATGTGAATGGACAGTAAGATTAATTATTTTGATAGGAATGTTAATAAATATATGATAAATGCAGTAGTACTAATACTGCAAAGAATGGATTCTATCAAAAATTAATAGACACAAATATATTTTGATCTGACAGAGGCTAAAAAAACTGACAGGAAAGTTCTGGAAAAAAATGATGGAAGCCCCTGCCTTACAGGATTGGCTGAGCCAGATGAGGATAGATAGGAAGGGGGCAGCAGAAGGTCATGTTCTATGACGTTACAATACTTAAGTTGAAAGGTACATTATGTGTTAAACAGAAATTGTGTGGTAAACTTTTGTTTTGGGGGTCTTTACTATTTTATATTTCTTTCTTCAGAACAAACCAGTGGAAATCTCATTTCAAATCAGAACGAAATGTTTGCAAGTGCTTAAGCTCCCACTTTCATTCTTTCTTTTTTTTTTTTTTTTAAATGGTGGTGGAATGGTGGCAAGTAACTTGTCTTTGATCTGATCTTCAGACATGTACCCACGAATTTAGGGGCCAAGAACTAAGAATGGTTTGTCTCCTGCATGAAACCTGGCTTTTTTTTTTTTTTCCCATCTAAAAAGAATAATGAAAAACTAAGGCAGAAACCTACTGATTTTTTCTTTCTGTATTTTCAAGCAAAAATCAACATCAGATAGATGCTGCACATTCTGCAAGGTATACATGTAGAGTGTTGCATGTATTGTAGCCAAAATGTCTCAAAATGTAATTGAGGCATGAGTTTGAGAAGGGCTATAATTTAGGCTAGCGGTGCAACTGTAGCTTACTATGACTGCATGCTGATAAAGTTTTAATTATGTGATCCTTTTTCTGCTTCTACTCTGAACCTTTTTTTTCACCCTCATCTTTCAGTATTTCCTTACATCCCATTACTTCAAATTCCTTGAATTGCACTGAGATCTAAATTATTGCTTTTCGTAGTTCTGATCACTGCACCATCTAACTGCCTGAAAAAAGAAAAATCCTCTATTTGTACAAAATATGCATGAAATTTGAATTTCTGCATTGCACAGTGGCACCAGGATATAAATTTATACTCTGCTTTTAGATAAGTGTCCTATAGAAACTAATATTGGAAAATATTTCACACTGTATTTCACCTTTTTTTTCAAAGCTTGGCACCCAGAGTCTTCGCTTGCACCTGGGGAGCTTAAGCTTTTCTCCAAATTCAACCCATATTAAATTAAACAGAATGACCAGCTTTTATGAAGTATTTGGCAAAGCGACTTGATGGTGGTGAGCAGTAGGGCAAGACAGAACAAAGACCTCCCCAGATTCTTCATCTTATCCAAGCCAAAGGAGGTGAGCAGAGCCAGGCAAGGGACCTGGGGGTAGTTATGGGTCTTGTGGTTTGTACTCATTTGAGGAACAGAGGAAAGCAGCCTTCCTTTTCTCAATTCTGCTACCTCCAGCATGACAGAGATGTATTTGGAGAGAAAAAGCCCTACTTAACACTTCAAGGATCCAGGCTGGGGAATCTCAGTCCAGGAAAATTAGGAAAATTAACCTTCAAGCCTTTACAAAGTGAATTATACCTGATAATGTGACATATTTTGGAAAGTTCTCATGAAGGCAGTACAAACATAAGCCTTTCATGCCCTCTTTGTGATCTGTCTGCAGCACAGTGATGGCATCCAGTCATCATAATGATATTTTCCTTTACCTCATGCTCAGAAATAACTGATGTTGTGCTAGACAAGGCTTACCAAGAAAAAGAGGTTAAGCATGGGGTGGATCATAACAAGGAAAATTTCAGTCCAAGTAGGTAAATAGAAAAACTGAAATATTTAAATTACAGCTACCAATTAAAGGTTAAAAGGTAGTACCAAATGACTTTCCAAACAGCTTTTTAAACAGTGTAATTTAGTATATTTTTGTGTCTATTGTGCCACTATTTTTAGTGGCATTGTTAACAGTAATGTAGTATGTGCCACTATTTTAACACTGAAGTATGTATGAAATACTGATTTCTTTCCTAGTAGGTATATCTCAGATAATATAGCACACTCTATATCAGTTTGGTAGTGGGCATCACTTATTTAAAGCTGTTAGAACTGCTGTGTTGTCCTCTGGGTCATCTATTCCTTGGCTCCTTTTCATCTAACAGACTTTTGTGAAGTGGATGTACAGTGCTTTCTGTGTGTATGCTCTGAAAAACTGTAAACAACTAAGTATGGGAAAACCGTGCTTTCCACCTGTATCTGAGACTGCCTTCTGCTTAGATTTCAACTAAGACAGGTGATGCTGGGGGGAGACTTCTTATGCATGCAGATACAGGATGGGGGAGAAATGGAAGAGGGTAGATTTTAGACAAGAATTTAGGAAGAAATTCTTTACTGTGAGAGTGGTGAGATTCTGGAACAGGTTGCTCAGAGAAGCTCTCAGAAGTTCTATCAGGCTGACTGGGGCTTTGAGCAACCTGGTCTAGAGGGAGGTATTGCTATCTGTAGCAAGGAGGTTGGAACTAGATGATCTTAAAGATCTCTTCCAACCCAAACAATTCTGTGATTCTATAATTACAATCCTGAGATGACTGGACATGAGGGAATTTGGCCTTGTGGCAAATTACATCATGAAAAGCAGCAGGAACTCACATAATGAACATAGGTTTTTTGAGCTATGGAGTTGCCCATTCTCTGCTGAGTGGTGTAGACAAGATTATGGCATCACCTATCCCTGAGCAGTGTCCTTCCTGCACTTAACAGAGTTGCAGCTGAGAACGCTAACCACTCACATGAAAACTACCACCTCAGATGTATAGAAATATATTTTCAGAATTCTGCTTAGTAGTTTTAATAAATTATACAGTGACAATAGCACAATAAAGAAGTGATTCTGCATATGCTTTCTTTTCAGAGCAGAAATCATTATGGAGCAAGAATTTGTAATAACACTATTTTCAAACTTTTAATTGTAATGTCATTGGAAGTTTTAATAAGTACTCTAATTGAAGTGAGTACTAAATTATTAACTAAAATATTCTTACTTTTTAAAATGGCCTTTTAAAAATTAAAGCACTATTAGGTTACAAAAGAGAGCAAAAAGGCATTTCCTATTTTCACACCCACTCAACTTCAATGAAAAAATGTAAATTTTAATTACATTTCAGATTTAAACTAGAAGTGTGATTTTTAGACCTATAAGAGAAAGAAGAATTTTTAGACATATCAAGAAAATCATTTGAAAGTGAAAGGGAAAAGAATAATGGTGTTGTATCTTGTACAGACATTTTTACAACAAAGTAATAAAAATGCAATAAAATTATTCATGAAAATTGTCAATCGCTAATGTATTGTCTTTGAGGTTCTTAGTATCCTAATATAACCCTTTGGAACTGTTTTACTTATATATTACTGTGCTGGGATTCTATCACACATTGGAGAGTGATGCAGAATGTAAATGCAGTGTCAAAGATTACAGAAAACCACTGGGGAAATTAAGAACTGTTTCTTATATGGTGTTATAGGCCTCAAGCTATTTTGTTCTGGGCATCTTGTCATTATTGTTTTGTATTTAAGTCTTTGATGGTGGTATTTGATGTGTTCTGAAAGTAATAATCACTGTTGTGGAGTCCCAAAAATGATTACATTTTAAAGAATATCTTCTCTTATTCTGAGACAATTTTCATTGAGATCTACAGAATTACAGAGATAAAAATATGAAGATGTTCCCAGCTTTTTATATTTGCATATAACTGCACTTCATTAAAAGGATGATCCAAACTCAGTTAAAGTCGGTGGCAAATTTCTAATAATTCCAACAAACAGTTTGTAGCCCATCCACACTTCTGTGCAAACTAATGGCTACTCTAGTTAAATGTTTCCCAGATTCACAATCTGTGGCAAAAAAAAAATATGAGTAGGAAGGTTTTCTAGCAAACTTTTGTTTTGTTTTTATTATTTCCAAAACAGACTATCATATGAAATTTTACACATTTCACCATCACTTTTCTTTTGTCTTTTCTTGTGTGTGTGTGTGTGTGTGTGTGTGTGCATTTTATGTCTGTCTCTTGTTTATTTCTTTACTGTTGGCAGTAGACCGACTTCCATTTCTTATTCCCTGTTAAACTATGAAGAAGAACCATTTCATACTTTTAGAGGAAAAAATGTAGGGAACTGTTGCACTCTCTGCCCATCAGCCATTTAAATAGAAAAAGTTTAGTTTCAAGATCTCTAGAAGTTGAAAGATTCTTATGGGACATATGACCTACATGGTTCTATGATACTGAATTCACTATTCATGTTTTCCTGCCCAGATAGTTGATTATCTTTCTCATTACAAATTGTCATCAAACCTATCATTTTGACTGTGCTAAATGTATTCATAATTATGAAGACTAGTGACAACAAATGCCTATTTGCACACAAAGGATATTTAAATGAATCTTGGGAATTCCATCTATCTTCACAAAATCACTGCATTGTGAAGTTCACCTGAATTCTTGTAGTCAGCTATCTACTGCTGGGGCTATGCCATGTCACTGCTAGATTAGTGCTATGGAGAGCTATAAATCTGTGTACTTTCTCTTCAAGCAGCATCACACAGTTACAAAAGGATGGTAGTGCTGAGGCTTCTGCAAGTGAGACTGAAGGGAGTTGGAACCGGGGGGATTTCCCAAAAAGAAGAACAAGGAGATCAGATATTGACACTGGATCTGAAAAACTAGGCAGCTTACAGAGTATGTGAAACTTCACAGTAATGAAAGAGATATGAGCATAGAGAATAGCAAAGCATCATGCTTTTACAGCAAAGGAGGATAGTTTAATTGTGGACATGGATAAGAAAGGAAAAAATGGTCTGCATAACATAAAGAAGTCAGAGAATAGACCAGGGAGACTTCCTATTTCAAAGGTAGAGACAAAAGCTCCTGATCCACTTAGGTGATTCAAAAACAATAAAGTGATAAAGAAGCAGAAGTGGAAAATGCATGTCAGCTTTATAATGTTTAGTCTTATTTCCCTTTCTGCCTGTTAATTTAGATCATTTGACAAAGGTTGTGAATCTATTTGCTTGTAGGCATCCTTGGGAACAGAACTGTAAACCCCAAAATCTGAAAGTGAACAATACTGCATTATAGTACTAGAGAATCTCTGACTCAACACACTTTGTAAGAAGAAGTGCATTTTTCATTCCCTTTGTCGAGTAAAATATATGCTTATGCTCACAAAAGGCATTACAGAAAGCAGAGTGAGAAAGTATTAATGTTATCTACTAAAACTGAGTCCTACGGACATTCATGTCAAGTGTTTCAGGGCTTATAATCATTACTGGGCTCACATGCCCTGTGAGCTTCATTGCATTTTATTCAGCAGGCTTTGTTCTGAGTTGTTTTTCTGTCACATTTATATTTGTGCACTACATATTGAATCATGAGAACAGCTTCTCTACAGTACAAAGGTGCTACTCCCTCTTGATTTATCTGTTGGGCCAGATGTGTTGGATGGGCATAAATCGAACTAATAAGCTTGTCGATAAGAAAGCAGGATGGACATCCTGTTGTCCCAACAAGATAACCAAACAGATGTCTCTCTTCAGGAATAACGAGAAGCTCTCCCCCTTCAAGGTTTGAAAATTTACAGCAAAATTAACCCTTAGGCTTGATTCCCTCGATAACCAGAGTTTAGAAAGTGATGAATATGCATGTGCTATACCTTTAAATATGTATTCGTTTCTCTCTTTGGTGTGCATGTTTGGTGGAGAGATTCCCCATGCACCCAGCACTGTAATAAAGGGAATACCTGCTTGACATATTGCACTGTTGTGTCAAGTTACTTCATCGGATTTCTCGGCATCAATATGACGTAGAATGATTCCAGACAGTTAACACAGTGTCTCATGACCTGAAGACTGTTTCAGGAAATTTTCAGAGAGGTGAGAGTGTTATCCAATGG
This sequence comes from Odontophorus gujanensis, assembly GCA_013399175.1. NCBI lineage: Eukaryota > Metazoa > Chordata > Aves > Galliformes > Odontophoridae > Odontophorus > Odontophorus gujanensis. Next base: position 261,379 of record VXAB01001208.1, read on the forward strand.
TACATGTGCCTTTCAGTTGCTGAAGCCCAGCACACTCTAGGACTGATGCAGGTGAAGGCAGACCAGTAAAGATAACATTTTCCATGTAAGTGTCTTTCAAGTTTTTTGTTTTTTTGTTTGATGCTCTATTTTGAATATTATCCAAAAACTCTGTTTTGATACTCTGACAGCCAAAGAAAACTATCCCCTCATCCATAAATGTGAAAGAGTTAGTATCTCTCTTATAAGACAGTGTGGCAACTATAGTTCAGTATTTGCTTTAATATTGATTATTTCCTTTTCTTTTCCATCTGGCTTCTGAAAGACGTTGGCCCCTAACACCAAATGCTTTGTGAATGCTCTTGATAATAGGTGCTGTTGATGTGAACTGTTGCTAATATCATTAAGTGACTCATTAATCCATTGGTTATTGATCTATTAAATCTTCTTCATTTTAAATGACAGGACTATAAATTGTGCTGCATTTCAAAGCCTCCATTAAAACTTTAATGAAATATGTACTGTTTTGCAGAGAAATCAAGATGCATGAGATGAATGTACTATGAGTTTGGATTTTAACTCCCTCTTTTTAATTTTCTATTTAGTTGTTGATGGTTTCTATTAATCTTAGTGAAAAAATAGCAAAACAAACAAGTCAATGAACCAACCAACCAACAAAGACAACAACAAAAACCAAACATAAACAAACAGCAACAAAAAACACACAGATAAACAAGCAAATGGACAAAAAAACCACCACTCAGTAAGTCCAAAGGGCAATTCATTTTTTTCCATTGACTGTGGAAAAGTTGTAAATGACCAACGTAGATGCAACTAGCTCATGCATGCCAAAAATTAGACAAGGAGTTTGATTCAAATTGCTTGACTTGGAAAATATACTCAGCTCGATTCCCAAGCCATCTTTCCTCATCGACTAATTAAATACTGAAGCAAAAAAAAAATAATCAAACTCTCATTAGTACTGAAAAGTCTTAGATAGCAAAATATTTGCTCAGAAGAAACTTTCATGTTTTACATTACCAACTGTGAAAACAGGTGCAACTCATACCAGGAATACTGATACAAAACAACCCTAATAGAATCAATGAGAGTAGCTGAAAATAAGTTTTACAGAAAAAGAAAACCATACAGGAAACCCTCAGTAAGGATCACAGATTTCAGTAGGAGAGGCTGGTCCCAGTCTGGACCTTAACCCACTGTGATACATGGACAGTGAGCAGAATGGTTCTCTTGTAGGAATCTACCCAGTTATTAAACACCAGCAAGGGCAAATTGAGATGAATGCAATTAGTTCTTAGACGTTAGCAAAAAAAAAATTCAGATAAGTACAGCCTATTTGGAGTATTTATTGTTTGTTGCGAGTACACTTTAATAATAGGGTAATTCCTTTCTTCCACAGAATTTACCAATTGATGGTAAAAACAGCCCTGTAGAAGTCATCCAGGCAAAATAACGAATTGAAACAATTATTCTTCCTGAGTAGATTTTCTAAATGAAGACTCCCTGCAAAAAGGCTGAGAATGGTTGCCTTAGCTAATGGTCCTTTCTTGTTTGTTTTTAATCTTTAAAGCACACATGGTTTTGCAGTGCTGCAGCTGTTAAATTGTGTACTTACACTGGATGCCAAGTTTTCAATCTCTCCCTCATATATGCATGTATATAGATAGATAAACAGGTTTATCAAACAGTTAAATTAATTTTGAAAGCAATAGCACAGTTAGGAAAAAACGGTGCTACTGTTTCTTTAAAATCAGGCATTTATGTGGATATAGGCACACAAAAATATTATATATATCTATTCAACTTCACAAATGCCATTTTTTACTCATGGGCAGTGTGTTAGGCCTATGAGAGTCTGACCAGCATGCTGCCACAGCAGTAGACATCTTAAAGCAAATCAGAATTTGCCATACCTAACTTGCAAAATTTAGAATATGGCATTTTGGGTGTAAAATGGCAAGAAGCTGATGGTAAGAAGCCTTTCACTTTCAAATATGCTTTCTTTGCTGTAAATAAACAGTACTGACATACTTACAGCATTTCCCAAATCACTTTTTGTGTTGATGACCCTTACCCAGATAATTTTGAAAATGTAATTCTTAGAGAAAAAGACATACCTAATAAATACTTCTATACAACTCACAAGTTAGGAATCTCCAAGGGGACCCAACATTAGTGTTATGTCCATACTCCACGGAATTTCAGTCTCAGCAAGGTACCTGACTCTCTGAAGTGTTTCCAAATAGCTCTGTAAACATAACATTCTTTCGCAGAAGTATGAAATAATTATTTTAGTACATGATAGGGCTGCCTGTGGTTGGTTAATCTGACCAAACCACTGTAGGAACAAGTGAAGCAGACCACCCACTAGTCAGAAATATTTGTATCCCCAAAGAGAGCATAAGAATACTAACTGAAACAGAGATGGTGACACTGAGGGGAGCACCACCCTCCTGTCAGAATTTAGTTTTACAAGATCTGTTTCGTTTCTCAAAGTTGATTTCACTGAATTATATTAACATGGAAAATTCTTCTTAGCTTTTCAGTGTGAGCACCAACCAGGACCCAGCAGTCCATGCTAACCACAGAATAATAGTCCCAAGGAATGGATGTAGACAAGCATTTTCATGAAAAGCCACAAGGGAATAGAAGACTCAAGCATTTCAATGGTCACTGACTTCTTGGGTTCTCCGTTAGACTGCCAGGAAAAGTGCTTATTACTGTAAACCATACTGTTAACATGGGAAATGCCACTAATTCTTTTCTGTCTTGACTGGCAAATTTACATCAGGGCACAAGTATTTCAGGGACTTCTGAGTCCCTTGCCTCATTTGGACTTTTTCTATGTGAAAGAAAAATCTAACTATTAGTTCTCTGAGAGGCTTATTTGTAAGGAGGTATTTAAAATCACAGTGGGAATAAAAATCTCTGCTGTGGTTTGTGTGGCACTGCTGTGGGATAATGAGCTGTGTTACATCGCTTGACAGGGCTTCAAGCATATCCATATTTAGATGGATAGACTATGATACTTGCTGTAGTCCCATGGATAGACAGGGAAATATGTTTATAAAAAATACTAGTTTTATGGAGTAGCTAGCAAGAACTCACTGTTGCAGGGTAACAAAACTTCAGAGGATATATTGTTCTGTGTACAAAGCAACCTTAATCCTGAGTTCCCAGATTTGGGTAGGAGAAAGAAAGGAGAAAGGAGAAAGTCTGTCTGAAAACTATGTCATACAGAGTACAAAGACTGTTTCTTAGGATTATCAAAGTAAAGAAAATGCTTTTCTGCACAAATCCCTTCCAGTTTACAAAGCTCCTAGAATTCCTCCTCTCCAAGATTTGTATAGTTTCCAACTGTGAGAGAAGGCTGGAACAAAACTGATTCTTTTCCTACTCTTTTCTCAAGTTGCCTGTTTATTTTGTAGTAGATAACATAGTCTGGAGAAGTCTTCATAGGTACAAATAATTCTAATTTCTTCTCCAGATTTCTAAAAATACCAAAAAGAGAAGGCATTTTTGAGGTGGAGGAGTAAGGAAGAGAAGTAGAGAAAGAGCATAAAGCAAAGAAGATAAATTGTCAACAGATACAATGTTTAAAATGCTGTGTATCCTTAATGATGTTTATTTTATTTTGCAGTTTCTTTGCTGTTGCATATCTTGGCACAACTGTTATAACTAGTCTTTAAATTTTTGTATACTTAACCAATGACCCTTTGATTATTGTTTGGTTTCTATTTTTCCCAAACATTGATTTAAGCTAAAAATATATTCCACTGCCTTCTTCCCTTTCTTTCTCTTTTGCTTTTTCCTAGTGCACTGGGATTATTTATGGCTCACTGGATAATTTCAGAGATGGTTTGGGATTTTACAGCTGCTTCCTAGACTCATTTACCTCAGTTTTACCATGCAGAGCTTTTGATATTAAATGGGATTGACTTCAGATATATTGAGTTCCCATCACTTGCAGAGACACCCAGCAAATAAATTCCAGCATTTCTGAGAATTGAAGAGAAGCCGTTCTTGGTCCCCTGCTAAGTTCTCTATTTCAGAAAATAGATCTTTTTAAATGTTTGGCAACCGAACATATCTTCTGTGAGACAAAGTTGATAACAGACATCCACATAAAAATTACAGTCATCAAAGAACACTAAAAAATATTCATTCAGAAGTGGGGCTAAAACCTGCTGTACTCTGGTTACATTCTCTAAACATAGATACAAACCACATTCAGTCACTCTCTTCAGCAATAGCATACCCAGACTTCTACTTGCCTGTTCTTATATTAATTCCTTTATAAACTAGGTTTGTCAGGTTGCTTACTCATTAGTCTCATGGCTTTCAGTGCCTAAGTAAATAGTAAAAACTCAGTTGATGAAAAATTAAACTACTGCTAGTTTGACATAGTACTTTTCACTTAGCTTTCATCTCTACCTAGTCTTAAATCCTTGTTGACTCTGTACATTTTTCTCAACATGTAGTCTGTATTTGGTTTATGACAAGCGATACTACATGGTAATTTTATATGAATCTTGTCGTGTGTGAAGTCTGAACGTTGTAGATGGTAGTGAAATTTGAAATATCTTGCAAAGAAAAATGGAAAAATCATCCCAGCCATTTTTTCCCCCTCAAATGGATATAATATTTAAAAATACATTGGGCTGATAGTAGAAAGGAATTGAGTTTATTTGTGCCAGATCTGCCTAGCACTAGCAATGATAGCAACTTCTTCCTTTTTTCTGTGCTGATTCACTTGACTTTTTAGGTGAAGTACCCATATCTAATGAAGCATTTCTTTAGTCACTCCAGGCATGGGTTTTCTAATGTTATTGCCAGAAAAGGTACTGGTATCTTTCTATCGTGGATGCTTGACCATGGTGAAAGTTACACAGATCAAAAACATATCTTCCAAAGTTAATGAAAAAACCACAGAGTTGTGTTAAGTTGCATTACCATTAGTGATTTACGGAAAGAAAATTTTGCATATCCACAAGCACTGATCTATCAAGCAAATGAGCTTTCTCTAGACCTAGGTCTAAAATTATTGGTGAAGTAGGGTAGCAAATAAATAGACATTGTACAACTGCAGTTGAAAACTCTCAACCTGCCTAGAACAATACAAATAACATCAGCTCCCATATTCAGTCTGAACTTCAAGAAAAGATTACAATATATAAAGGTATATAAACTTGACTTCTCTGTTCACTGAAGCACTTGCAATTTGCTTAATTTCCATTGCAATCAGTTGGAATATTCACATACTTACGTACAAGCTGTAGCATTTATGGGTCTTGGAGTGCCTTAGTGAACTGTGGCCTCTGTGAGGAACACTTCTCATGCAGCAATTTGATTTTGCAACAGTCTAGGTTGTGTGCTTTTAAACTTTACACCTGAAAGAGAGGAGCAAACTGTAGTTTGTTTTGTGAATTTGCTTAACACCTTGAAGGTCACATCTCAGAAAAAAAGAGCCAATACCCATTCAGTTGTCTGAATGATTTGACTTCATATTTTTTTTTATTATTATTGGTGAGGCATTGGAGTGTTAAATGAAAAACCCACAGCTTGGGGCAAGAGGGAGAACCTCTTGGCTGAGGGAGATTGGCAACCTCTTCTATTATACTAGAAATGGCTCCCAAGGAAAAGCTGGCCAGTTATTCTGTGCAGTATAGCAAACTTCTTTAACAAGGTTACAACTCAGAAAATGACTCCTCTTAATCATCACCATGAATATTGATCACTTATGAAGTCTAGAGACCCTGTGGCCATTTGTAATAGGACAGTCTGAGGTCATTGTTTTCCAATTGTCTTTCTAGTCATATTTAAAACTTTATAAACACTGTATTAGTCTTCAGAGAAAATCATATGATCCAAATCTGAAATGTCTCTGGTGTTCTGCAGCTGTGGTGCTCTTCATCTTTTCACATGAATCTGTACAACTTCACTTCGTCTCTGGCTTCATAGTCTCATATTTCTAAAAACAGTAGAGATTTATATGTGTGAATGCGTATATGTATATAAGCATATATGTATGTTTGTATTTAGATTTGGCCTTTTTTATTTTACCATTTTCACATTTAATGTGATAAAAGACTCCAAGTATAAACACTGTCTGATTGTATTTTATTGGATACTTGTAATTATTTAATTATGAAGAACTGATGCCAGAATTTTGGATATGATTTCCACATGTTCAAGTAACAGGATTGCAGTCTTATATGTAAAAGGGTTTTGAACAATTAGAATAAGATCCACAAAGGTAATTTTGTATCCAACTCCCTTTCATGATAAGAAAATGACTGACAGAGGGAACCTCCTCCTGTTAAGCACTGCATCAGCAGTCTGTTGCACCTGTGTGCATTACTGCATTCTTTGCAGAGAAATTTCACAACCGTAATGATAAATAAACAGGGAAGAATAATTTGCTGGATAACACATATGAGAATTTTGGGAGGTGGATCTAGCACGTGCCAACCAAAACTTTATTCTTCTTGGCATCATGACTTCTGGGTCACAACTTCCTTTCAATGGCCCAAATTTAGAAATATCTTCTCTGTGGCCTAAGAACCAGAAATGGCACTCCTCCCTTGGAATGGAATTAATAAAATGAATTATACCCTAGTATGTTGTGTTGGTTTTTTTTATTAGTTATTTTTTATTTCTTTACTATGGGCTAAATTCAGGTAGTTCTCAGTATCCTGGAATACTAATTGAACTGGCTTGAAATTTACTTCTGCAATTGCAGCAGATAGTTCATACAAATCTGTTGGATGATTACTCTGTTAAATCAGTGCTCTTTTGCTTGCCTTTGTAGTCTTCGTGCTTATGGTTCACAGCTGAGTAATATTTTATCCTTTAGTTTGTCATGAACAGTTATGACAGTTGGATTATTCGCATTGTAGCTCACTGTGCAATGTCTGTGTTGACATTATAAATGGACAAGCTGTTTTTCCAAAGCATTTGTTATATCAAGTAATATGAGTCACTTTGCTCAAAACAGAAGTTCTGCCTTCTGAAGACATTCTTCTCTACGAGAATTTGTCAGAATATATCTATGAAAACTGATGCTAAACCGTATTTCAGATGCAGCAATGTTTTTCACCCAAAATGACAACATTTCATGGCAAACTTTTTTCTCTTTAGTTTTCAGACAGAATGCTTTAGCTTCTAAAATTATTTGTGACAAACAGTAACAGGCTGAGTGGTATGTTCTCAGTGACATACTATGTTCCTTCAATAAATCTACTCAGACAAAAGCCTTCTGCAGGAGGAACTGGGCCTCTGTGGGGGGAGGTGGCTTCTGGGTCTATGGTGAGGGCTGAAAGAAACTTGAAGGCAGTACTCTGTAAGCAACTCGGAAATTCAGTCAAGCAAGCAGACAGGTCTCTGATGTGGAGAGTGAAATTTTTAAAGATTAAGAGGGGAGAATGTAGAGTTTGACGCAACTCAGAAAGCCACTCATTTAGTTGAAAGCAAGTCTGAAAGCAAAGACCTACTCTACAGGGACAAAGCTAGCAAGGCAGAAAGCTGTTTATAAGTCTTTTTGTAGTTGGATTGTCTCTAGACAGTTCCAGCTGAATGTTCTGGATGGCAGGAGGTCCCATTACACTGGGTTTGATCAGTTCTAAATCTTTTTAGAAACCTACTGTGAATGAGAAAGTGCTTTGCATCAGATACTGGTTATAATGGTTCTAACGACTTCTGCTTGTTTAACAAAACTCTTTTGTTCTTCTTTATTTGCTGGCAATATGTGTCCCTGTAGTTAACAGCTACTGCGTAGTACACGGAGGTAAACTGCACCAGTGCAATCACCGCTGAGTAGTACACATACATTACTCAACCTCACTGTCAGTATGGATAGTCCAGTCTGAAAATCTGAACCGGAAACAGTCGTTGTTCTGCTGTTCTACAGATACTGTGAACAGTCCCTTCTAATCAATGAAAGCATGATTGCATATTCTCTTTTTTTCTTTAAGAAGAAAAAGCTCATTTTCTATCACTCCATAATTCATTTTGTTACTAGACATAAAACAGATTTGGTTTCTATAATCTCTGAGCAGGCAGTGAATATGCAGTTCAGAAGTACAGACAGCATGAGTTTAGACATAGTTCAGACGTTGAAGATGCTACTTAGTCTCTTTCAGACTGCCAGACACCAAATTCAAGTGTAAACCAGCGCAGAAATGCCATCATTGTTAGGAAGCAGAATTTTTGTCTACCCTTTCCTTCATAAATTGCAAAGGTGCTTCTTGTTTGACAATCCTAAAGCTCTCTTGCTTTTAAGATCTCTTGTTTATTTGTTTAGTTTTCATACCGCATAGCAGAAAGATGAGTTTTAGTAAGAAATAGAAAGCTTAAACCTTCTGGCTACCTGGATGGCTAGTGATGATGTTGTCCCATGCTTCTGCAAAGATTAATGTTCTATATATCTACACATAATGAACTTCTGCTACCTGGAGTTATTTTCCTCACATGGTTAGTTTGTAAGTGACAGGATAGTAGAGGGTGTATATTTATAATGTAAATTACTATTCTTGGCTTAATTGTGGTTCACTGCTCCATGTTCCAGAGGAGAAATTGGACAGTGGTCATGTGCTTTTTGTTACATGTTGGCTGAAATTAGTAATACTTTTTCTGGGTTCTGCATAGTGATTTTTTTTTACTTTCTATATTGTGGCTGTGTGAAATACAGGTTGTTTGTGAGGACTGCTGCTGGTAATGTAAGTGAACAAACACAGCATTTTATTTCACTAGTACAGCTGTGACACTTCAAATTGGGCCTACAGGTGGAAGATATATTGGACCCTGTGCAGTCATATTGCTTGTTAGTTTCAGGATAAGTTTTATGTTGTCTTGGGCAAACTTCTCTGTGTTCTTCCATACCAGTACATGAAATATCGCCAGCTCACCTTCACCTGATGGGTTGTTGGTGGACCTGGGAGATTATATTAAGAAAACCCCAAACACAATTCTCCAGCCTGCAAAAGAAAAGATGACTCAAAATTACCACTTTAATAGCACTGGAGAAGAGGAATCAGTGTTCTCTTCACAGTCAGATCTCCTTCCCTCTTCCTGAATGTGGAAAAGGACTCTTCACATCATCATATTTCCTCTAGAGATTATTATCAGGCTTAACAAAGTGCTTTGATTCCAAGAAGGAACACAGAACCTTTTATATTCTACTTCCCTTCTCCCCTCTCCCAAGATTTGCCTTGATAGCAGGAGGCTGACTTTTCCTTGTGCTATGAGGCTCCTGGTGTCCCAATGAAAAAGTAAGCACTCTTCACTGAGACTAACTGTTCCCAAGATTGCCATTTCATTTCTCCACACTGGCCCTCAGGACAAAACTCCAGTAAAATAAATTATGCTGGTATATGAATATGACAGCCATTATTTCATGTTTGCATCACTCCTTTTCTTAATAATTTGGTAGAATGATGAAATTGACTCTGCCCTGTAGGTGCTCTGCATCTGATCACAACAGAGATGCAGACACATGCACACAACAATACCATTCATATGTTATCACATTAAAACTGCCACACTGCTGTGTTGCTTCCTTTTTAGAATCAGAAGATTTAAATGTTTACTTCACTACAGTGGCAGCATCATAACTCCAAATTTTAGCAATGACTTCAGCAAATTTCTTAACATCAATGAATAAGTTGGATAAATGAATTTCTACTGAGATGGACAAGGACACTTCGGTGCCTTTGTTGTTGGCATGCAGGTTTGTGGCAGCCTGAATTCCCTTTTCACTTAATCCTCCTCTTACATGGACAGTGGAGGTTCAAGAGAGGATGGAGGTTCTTCTATTGCAAAGCAGTTGCTCTTAAGGCCTTTGGTTTTAAACAGAGATAAAATTCCTGACAACCTGCTAGTACATTTATCCTGCTGAACAATAGATGAAGGTCTCATCTGTACTGTTTTCCTTAGGGCCTAAATTCTACCTGACCAGTAAAGCTAGGACATATTTTTGAGCATAAACTGCAAGATTTAGAATTTAAATCCATTCACTTTGTAGGCATATAAGTTCCATAGTAACATTCTTTTCCTGTGGGGAATGTACTCCTTGTTATTCATGTACATGGCTAAAGGACAGACGTATGCTGGCTACTTCTTCCTCTTTATACTTTGGAAATTGTCAGATGGTTTGTTCTTATTTCCTGTGTGTTTTCATGTTTGGATATCACCCCCTGGTATGTAAAAGGTAAGAAAAAAGGAGTACCTATCTCTCCTGTGAGTACTGTTTGTGCAAGAGGGTGCAGAACTCAGATGCTGCTTACAGCTAGATCCAAAATGATTTATTTATTTTTTTCTCCAAGAGTACCTACAGAACCAGAATGCAGATTAAATCATGGTTTCTGCCTCACTGGATAGCACAGCAGCATTTCCTCCAGTCGGTAGCTGTTGTGCTGCAGTATGACAAATGCTGCAGAGTTCCCTCCAGCAGCTCCCACATCCATGGAGTCCCTCGCAGCCAAAGCTGTCACAACAAACACTTGAGTCTTGCTTTCAATGCATTTCCACATTTACAGCTCTTCTCCTTTGCCTACCTTTCCTTGGAGTACCTTCCTTGCAGAAATGCCTCATGATAACTTATATACTTTTTATTTATAATACACGTGTGTAAATTTGTGAGACTGGACAGTGTGGGAAAAAATGTATCTGGAGAGTATAAGAGACTACATTTTTTGTATACTCAGTGTCTTCTTCCTTCCTACCCACAAGACACGACTTCCTGCAGGTTTCTGCAAAAAATTGAGCTGCAGGGCACTGGCATCATGGAGGGGAAGGCTGATTGGAATAGAGCTTCCACAAGCATTATGACCATATTGGCAGCAACATACAGTGAGAGTAATGTTAAAGGCATCTAGGGCTAATTCCTTGCTCTACTTCATGCATGCGCTTCCAGTCCACTTTTGTATGAAGAACTCATTTGTGAACTGAACTTCTTTACACCATGGCTTATGCTGTGCTAATTGCACCTTATTCATGCTAGCTACCACTGGATACTCTAATGTGATGGTAGGTCAGATCTTCAACCAAATTAAACATTCGCTGGTCATAAGACAAGTGCAGGTGAATAAGTTGTTATTATCTTTTTTATTCTTGTTCTTTGTGAAAAACTTTTGCTTTTCTTGGTTAGCTCTTCATCTACGATTATGTATTTGTGAAAATAGATGGCTGCAAATATGCTGAATGTGTCTACTGTGGACACTTGTTTAGACAATCTTACTGTGAATTTACTCTCACAGTTAATGTGCAGTAAAGTGATTGGAGTGGTGGTGATCATTGTATGTAGTAAATGTCTAGACTTTCAAGCCGTACAAAAACGATTTATTTTTAGCAAGACTGATGCAAAGAGATTCCTCATAAATTCACATGAACATAATAGTGTTATCTGTGAGGATACTTGTTTCTTTAATTGAGTATATAAGTGTTTCATAGCATTATCAATTTTCTCACCCTCTTTTCTATCATGAAATTTAATCAGCTTCCCTTCTTTACTGCTTATGCTTTTTTCCTATAAATGGAAAGTCCTCATTAATAAGAACCCATTTTGTCCTTCTGAGTTATGAAACCACATGACAGATGACTCTTAATTTAAAGTGTTTATTGCAAGGTTTGCACAGGGATCTTGTTGATAATAAGGTTAAATCACAGCTTATCTAAAGCATTAGCAGAAAAACAATGGATCCTGTTGACCTAAGGCAGAATATATGGAGAGAAGTCCTTTAAGGATGTTTCAGAAGTATAGTCATCTGTCCTTATTAACATGATAGAATCAACCAATATTGGAAGATTCTTTATCTAAGCAGACATGTAGGTTTGCTACCTTCACTCACGAGCTTCCCTGCACCTGAATGCCCGGACTGTTCATTACCCCATATCATGGCTGCAGCAGAATCTCTGTGATTGTAATTCCCTTGTCAGTGCCTGGCTCTCTTGGACTTTGTGCCTCTGCCAAGGCTGCACACAAACTGCTGTTTAATGGCAGCCCTTCTGGTCAGAATGACTGTGCTGATGATTGTAGTGCGTTATTGGTTTGGAGCAAGGGAGCTGAGGTTAAGCACCATGTACGTCTCTGGATGTCTGTAAGAAGTGGTTTATGGTGATGGCAAGATAGAAAGTGACCAGAAAATAACTTCTCTCCGTTTAGCTTGATTGTGGATTTTGTTTTCTTAATCTGTATTAAAAATTATTTTGGGGGCAAGAAGAGGATAACAGTAAATATGTATCAGCAAGAATCTTAATGAGATCTTGTTGCAAATTATTTCATTACACATGATTACTTGATTAAAATGGTAAATATCAGATGTAGCCTGAGATTATAGAAGTTAGTCTGAACATATATGCAGGCCTGAAGAGCTGAGTTCATTATCTTTTCGAGTGCTTATGTGAGTTGTAGAAATAGCACAATGACTTCTCTGAACACATCTTGAGTTAATGTGCTCTTTTATTTTTCTAATTACAATATAATGACTTCTTTTACATGTATGAGCATGTATGTCTGAGGACTAAAGTCACCATTTTAAAGCTACAAAAAATGGACTTCACTTGGGAGAAATATTAATTTTTTTTCTCTTCCATAAGGCTAGGAGTTGGATTTGCTAACAAAGCACCATCCCCAGTAATAGAGCTGCCAATCCAACTTATTTGACTGTCATGCAAAATGTTTTTTTATGTTTATGTTGGAGAAAGGTTAATTCTTCTCTCTTCTGAGAGCTTTTTTGTAACTTTTTTTTTTTGTTGTTGTTATAATAGAATTTTGTTAAAATTGAATTCTTGTCACCAATCATATATCTGGATGATATCCATATGACAACGAAAAATTAAATTTGCATGTGTCTTAATGCAGAATAAAATAAATACATAAAAGTGAAAATTTGCATTTCTGGCAATCAGCAGTTTCTAGAATTAAATATTTCTCTTTAATGCCCAACCATCTGCAGTTACACTTATCAAGTAAGGTACATTAATGCAATAAGGATTAATCAGTAAATATGCCCCTCCACTCCTCTTTTTTTTTTTTTTTTGAATTCTTATGTCCACACAGGTGGTCAGAACAGTTACTGCAAAGAACTAAAAAAAAACAACCCTCTTCTCCCCACCTATTCTTTTATCTTGCAGCTTGAACAATAGCAGTCTCTGTTCAGTCTTTCCTTTTTCCTTTCCGTACCTTTTCAAAGTCTTTGTCCTTCAATTCCATTACAATTTGTTGTCTCATCTCATATTCAGTTCTCCCAGTTCAGTTGGTTGTCCCTCATCCCTTTATGTTTTATCTTTTTCTGACCTGTCCTGCTGTTTTCCTCTTTTATGATGTCTAATGGAACTTATGGCAGAACATCTTTTGTCAGGTCTTTTATTTGATTCTTGTCTAATCATGGATATTATTTTCAAATTTTTCATAGAAACATGTTTGGCTAGTTATATTTTATGAACTGGAAGAAAAGAAATGCACTTTGCAGCATGCTGTGTGAGCAGAACAAAGAAACGGCTGCAAAGATAAATGTACCAAAGGCTCTTCATAAGCTCCATCTTAAAAGTCGGTTTCTCAGACAGCCCAACAGGATGTTCAAACTCAATCAAAATGTGTCAGGCTGCATGCTTGATATTTCAACACCAAAAAGATCTTACCCTAGTTTTAACACACAGAAAATGGATTATGTCATGCCACCATTGAAGCATGGTACCAAGTGCTGTTACATGCTATTATAAATCTGGTAGTGAACTGACTTTCAAAGGCAGTGCTGGTGTGTAAATTAGTAATTCTTAGTCAAAGGCATGGGGGCTGCTAGTGTTAAAAGTGAACGTGTCTTATATAATTCTCCATTTTTATGTTTTGGACTACTAGAAATATGATGTTCCCATTAGTTAAAATTAACTCAATTTCAGCAAGAGCCAATAAATGCTACCTCATAGGCAAACCTCTGATTCATAATAACTCAAAATAATGCAGGTGGGAGAAGAAACCAATTATGGTTTCCTTTCTCTTGATTATTCTTCTATAAACAATAACATGCATGTCTTTTATGTGATGCAACACTGAAAGAATGCCTGAACTTTGACAACATGAAATATTTTTGTGGATTTTTCTTTCTGTATAAATCATCTAGCAATGTGAGGATTCCTTTTGTTTTCTAGGCAGTTCCTGGAATTTCTGCTCTCCTGTTCATCAGAGCAGGGAGAGGTGGAGAGGATGCCCGTCTGCTCCTCAAAAGCTTCAGAATAAATGAGCAGCAGAATTGTTTGCAGGCTCAATAATCATCCTGCTCATCATTCTGTCTGTAAATAGCCTCACATCCATGGTTAATCACTGACCAGTACAATAATTATTAACGTAAGCCAAGAGGCTAAGCAATAGCACTATGCTGCATCTCTCTTAAATGAATTTCAACTTAAATATCTATGGGCATTTAATGGAGAAAGAAAGAAAGAAAGAAAGAAAGAAAGAAAGAAAGAAAGAAAGAAAGAAAGAAAGAAAGAAAGAAAGAAAGAAAGAAAGAAAGAA